>JAFMOD010000374.1:979771-1079693 GCA_019802435.1 Corydoras maculifer
GGGCACACACTCACTCACACATACACACTCTAAATTGGGCAATTTTGAGAATTCAATTAACTTGATCCATGTTTTTGGACTGTGGGAAGAAACCGGAGAACCCGGAGGAAACCCACGCAGACACGGGGAGAACATGGAAACTCCACCCAGATGGGGATTCGAACCGGGAATCCCTAGCGCTGAGAGGCGAATGTGCTAACCACTAAGCCACCGTGCCGCAATAATAATAATAATAATAATAATAATAATAATAATATGTCCGCATGGGTTTCCTCCGGGTTCTCCGGTTTCCTCCTACACTCCAAAAACATGGATCAAGTCAATTAAGTTCTCCAAATTGCCCCATTTAGAGTGTGCCTATCAGTGTGTGTGTGTGTGTGTGTGTGTGTGTGCGCCCAGCGATAGATTGACGCCCTGTCCTGGGTGTTTCCGCCCGAAACGTTCTCCCCTGGATGGGCATGGGGATAAAGCGGATGAATGAATGAATAATAATTATAATAATAATAATAATAATAATAATAATAATAATAATAATAGGCGGCACGGTGGCTTAGTGGTTAGCATGTTCGCCTTTCAGCGCTAGGGATTCCCGGTTCGAATCCCCATCTGGGTGGAGTTTCCATGTTCTCCCCGTGTCTGCGTGGGTTTCCTCCGGGTTCTCCGGTTTCCTCCCACAGTCCAAAAACATGGATAAAGTTAATTGAATTTTCAAAATTGCCCCCTATAGAGTGTGTCTGTGTGAGTGAGTGTATGCCCAGCGATGGATTGGCGCCCTGTCCTGGGTCTATCTGCCCAGCGCCCGAGACATTCTCCCCTGGATGGGCATGGGGAATCCCACCGCGACCCTAATAGAGGATAAGCGGGAGATAATAATAATAATAATAATAATAATAATAATAATAATAATAATAATAACAACAACAACAATAATAATAACAATAAAAATAACAATAAAAATAATAAGAATACTTTTATTATTATTATTATTATTATTATAATACCATTCCACAATTATTTTGTGGTAAGGTAGATAGTAAACTGGCTTTCTATATACTAGAAAGACTATTTGGATATAAGTTCGATTGTACACAATTTACACATTTAAATTTAGACACTTTGCAAACTGCAATAAACAAAGAATCTGTAGCTTGTTTATTAACTATAATTCAACTTTCAAAAACATATTAATGTCCTATTTAATTGTTTTTATAAATACAAAAAAACATTCCACAAAACTGGTATCAGATAATTATATTAATTGTGTAGAGAAGCTGCATTTTAATATTCTATAAAAATATTACTTTTCATGCAGGGAGAAAGCCATATATCAGAGACATTTAACTTTAAGTTGTAAGGGCCAGATTAAGCTGACCACATGGAGCAAGTAGGTCAACAACCCCACTACTCCCCACCCTATTAAATAATGCATATCAAAAATTGACCTACTTATGCAAAAAAAAAGATGAAATTATAATTTTACTAAAAACTGTTTTACACAAAACCAAACATCAGTAATAATAATTGATTTAGTTCATAATGTTATACTTTAAGGATTTTTTTGAACAACTACAGTGCTCTGGGACATTCCAAAAGATTTAATCCAATTCAAAAAGTCAAAATGAAAAAAAAGTAAGGTTGGGCTTTCTCATGCGAATATTTATGTGTGCAGAATTATTCATTCATTCATTCATTATCTCCCGCTTATCCTCTATTAGGGTCGCGGTGGGGTTCCCCATGCCCATCCAGGGGAGAACTTCTCAGGCGCTGGGCAGATTGACCCAGGACAGGGCGCCAATCCATCGCTGGGCACACACTCAATCACACAGACACACTCTATAGGGGGCAATTTGGAGAATTCAATTGACTTGATCCATGTTTTTGGACTGTGGGAGGAAACCGGAGAACCCGGAGGAAACCCACGCAGACACGGGGAGAACATGGAAACTCCACCCAGATGGGGATTCGAACCGGGAATCCCTAGAGCTGAGAGGCGAACGTGCTAATCACCAAGCCACCGTGCCGCTGCAGAATTATTATGCAGTTAATTAAAAAAAAATCCTTTCTCTCTTGTTTATTTCAATTTGATATGGTGAGAATAATAAACAAACAATTAAAATTAGCAAATAAACATATCTAACATAATCTATCCATGGAGTCTGCCAGTTTCCTAATCTGTTGTTTTTTAATCTCCTTTTTTACAACAATTAAATAGCAACCACGGCCTTCCAGAGACAGCTAAGAGAGGTGTAGTGTTTTCCTTCACTGTAAATAACAGCTTACTGTCTCTTCTGGCCAGTTTACTTTCTACCCAACCAAAAAATTATTCCCAACTACATTAACTTAACCCTAAACTTAAATACTAACCACTATAAGTCATTTAACATTGCGCTGGGTATATGTAAATCTTAAACTCTGTTGACGTACCAGGACGGTATGAATCTTCAGGTCACTGAAACCTATCTTGGATTGACTATACCAATTTTCTATTAATTGGCATCCAACCAGATTTTTATTTTTAATAGTTTGTAGCTTTGGGAGTCCTATAAGGTGAAGTTTGTACAGTTGTGGTGAAAACTTAATGTATTTACATGAGTTTCTTAATGTTTTTTAGCTCTAGTTATTTGTTTGAAAAAACGATTGATGCTCACATCTTACAGTAGAGAGCAACTGATATAGGGATGATGCAAACTAAGTTGCTGGTAAAATAATGCTGTAAGAAGTTAAATTGTGAAACAGTTAATGCAGACATTGATTTTTTTTAAGAATTTAAAAAGAGTGGCAGATGAATAAATGCAGCAGAAAAAAAGGGTTAACAATAGTTGGATGTTGAAAGAAGAGTGCATGCACCTGAATATTGTAAAAAGTAGAGTAGCATCTAAAAATGAGTTTGGAGGATGAACGATGCTGTGAAAAAGAGGGAGGATGAAAGAAAGATGCTGGAGGAGTGCGTGATAAGAGTACACAAGCCGATCTGACAAGCTAGAGTCCGGGTGCTTTCCAAAGCTCTACATAATTAATGGAGGTGCGGCAGCCTGTCGTCTTTTTTAGGCATTCTGTCTGTATGAGTCACACCCATAACTGTTTCACCCAGCTGCCGTATGGTTACTAAAGGCGAGGTTGCAAAGAGAAGTGAAGTAGTGATGGGATTCAGGAAGCCTTCTTTCTTAAAACATCTGCCTTCCCAAAATCCACTGCTGGACCTCATAAACCATGCTCAGAGATGATCGACATTTAGTTTGTAGCTACAAGCTAGAAATTAGTACCAACAATAGCTTGTAACAAAAGCTATCTTAAATACTAATTAGATAAGAGCTTTTTTACACACGAAACATGCAACTAGTCATGATACAGTCGTCCGTGGCGTAAAAACAGTCCAAAAAGTCCAAAGTGACAGAGAAAATGATTTTAATGCAAAGAAACACACACGTACAAGCAAACAGGAATTAAAAGGTAAGACAGGTTTATATAGACAAAAAAAATGTGATGGGGGAACACACCTGGTAATTAATTAATAAGAATTTAAAGCACAAAAACCCTGAACGGATGTCCATCACAAGTCCAATCAGAGATTCAATCTATGCCCCTCTGACCCAACCCAAGTAGTACTACTGGACTGGTCAATTTTGTTTGAAGACAATGTACACATAAGCTCCTTTATGCAATGTGTCTTGAAAGAAGCTGATTCAATACATGTAATAATACATCTATACCTCTGCCAATTTTAGACAAAAAAACAGTTTGGTACAAAAGACAATTAAGATAAAGATTATCAATATAAATAGCAATACAGCAATGTAAATTACAATTACAATGTTTTTATATACAGGAATCTGGGACCAACCTGAATTGAGTAATGGAAATGAAAATAAACATGTCGATACACCAATCTGTCCTCAGTTGTTTGACTTTTCTCTGAATTTTAATTTCTTAATTTTAAGTTTATATGTAATTTATCAGCTCAAAACTCAAAGTGCCTGGCTTTAATTGCTATATAATTTTAAGAAATTTGTAGTTCTGCCTGAATTGTAAAATAAAACTAAAGTAATGAATAAAACAGCACGTTTAACAATTTATCATTTGCTTACTAAAAGAAATTTGCATCCGGCAGTAATTCAGAGACAGAGACAAACAAGCAACAACTGACTGCACTTCTAATGAATGACCTGAGGGAGAAATTAAAAATCTATTGAGAAGTCCACCACAGAAAATAACACAAACCTTATGGAATAACAAGCCAGAATTATAATAGGCAAAAAGTTGACTAAAAATAGCCCACTGCTACCATTTTACCATTACCATTCACTGTTGGAGAATTTGGATCACATTTTTCTTCTTGTCTGGTGTCTTGCTTTTGACAAAAATAAGTCATGCTACTCAACGAATATTCATGCTTATATCATATATCAGAACTATGTGTGAAGGGAAAATAATCTAAGTCTGCATAGTTTGTATTATTTGCTTAATGTCAAAAGTTTGTGGATATTCCATAATAAAACTGTTCTATCCAACATAAGATGCTGAAATGTCATAAATCTGTCCTTCTCAACAAATATTTTTAATTACTGATAAAGCCATAATTTTGTAGAACATCTTCTAGGTGGTTAAAATGTAAGACAAGCTTAGAAATATGTTTGAACATCTACCATCTTTTGCCTATAACTTACACAATATAGGATTAAGTGTTACCATATAAATTAAGTTTTAATAAAATAGTTTTTAAAAATAAATAAGTGGAAATAATGTTTAAAACTGGCGGTACGGTGGCTTAGTGGTTAGCATGTTCGCCTCTCAGCACTAGGGATTCTGGGTTCTCTGGTTTCCTCCCACAGTCCAAAGACATGGATCTAGTCAATTGAGTTCTCCAAATTGCCCCATATAGAGTGCGTGTGCGTGTCTGTGTGAGTGAGTGTGTGCCCAGTAAGAGATTGGCCTATCTGCCCAGTTCCCGAAACATTCTCCCCTGGATGGGCATGGGGAACCCCACCGCGACCCCAATATAGGATAAAGCGGAAGATAATGAATAAATGAATGTTTAATACTAGCAAATGTTTGGTATTGCCATTTTATGAGCTAACATTAAAGACATTTATTATAAAGGCACTTTATCTAATATCTACAGCAATAGTGCTAAATGTTCCATTCATCCACGATCATGAGTGCTAGGTGTAATGCTATCGCCATTGTAATCAATGTGTTATTGAAGCTGTACGTCACCAAATGCCCTTAGGCCCACCATCTTTCAGCTGCCCCCACTGCACTCTGAGCATACAGTGATCTCTGACAGTGATAAAATAGGTAATGTCATGAGCCCCGGGCTCTGATGTTTAAGGTTTCTCTAATGGTTCTGATTCTACTCCTATTTATCCACCCTGTGTTACTCATATCAGGGCATTATTATTCATATTTTATATAATGATTTTTACATATATTAACTCCTACATACAAAAGAATTTACATTTTTTTACAATCTGTCAGTTATGAATTTTTGATTGTTTGATTTAGGTATTGTATATAATAACCACCACTATATAATATGTTTCTAAATTATATATTACTGCCAATTTGTTTATATACTATTGATAATGCTTATAGTATTAATAATTCATAAGTTATAAATGTTTAAATTCAGCCTTAATCATGCATTAGTAATTGGATATATATTGTTATACTGCCCATGCATACAGGCTTGTTTGGTTCTGCTAACCACAGAACCACACAACTGCCCATAATTAGCTTCTATGTTATTTCAGACAAACCAGTTCCACATGAATCTCAATAATCATTTGAGTATAATATTTTTTTAGGTTAATTTACATGTGAATGAGTCTCTGGTGTAAGCGTATCAGGCTATCAATCTGCAGATTGGTGATTCCACTGAAGTTACCAATGTGGCTTGAACGAGGCTACCTTCATGATGGTCGAAGTTTACATACAAATATTCTAAAAAGGAATATTTCAAACAATGCCATTACAATACATATTGTTCAGTGGTGTTTGACATTAATTGCTAGAAAATACCAAACAATTCATGATTATAATAATTATAATACCAATGCGGGCAGCACGGTGGCTTAGTGATTAGCACGTTCGCCTCTCAGTGCTAGGGATTCCCGGTTCGAATCCCCATCTGGGTGGAGTTTCCATGTTCTCCCCATGTCTGCGTGGGTTTCCTCTGGGTTCTCCGGTTTCCTTTCCACAGTCCAAAAACATGGATCAAGTTAATAGAATTCTCAAAATTGCCCCATATAGAGTGTGTTAGTGTGAGTGAGTGTGTGCCCAGTGATGGATTGGCGCCCTGTCCTGGGTCTATCTGCCCAGCGCCCAAGATGTTCTCCTGTGAATGGGCATGGGGAACACCACCCTAACGCCAATAATGTGACCCTAATAGAGGATAAAGCAGGAGATAATAAATGAATAAAAGGATAATACCAATGCTAACTGACTAGCACAAATATTACAACAGCAAATGAGCTACTCCAGTTCACTTATCAGTGTTAATGAGAATCACCCTCCAAACAGAATCTGCTCTGTGGTGGTCTGATTGCTGAGTAAGAAATAACTCACTGTATATATTAATCTGTATTTACATTTATGGTACATTATTTAAAATAAATAGTGGTCAGAGGTGTGCATCATTGTTTAATAATGTCACGGCTGGACAAACGGCTTTGCCAGTCAGATTTAAGGATCGGAATTACCTATTTTATAAATGCAATTAGATCGCTTTAGTAAATAACCACAAAGCAAATCTGGTGATCTGCCAAGGTGTAGCTAAAATGTTGTAAAACATTATATTGTTTGTTATGCAAGCTATTTCCAGGTGTCATACATCCTGAGTATCTATTCTGTTTTTTAATTCTCAGCTAATATGGGTGCTGAATTGAAAATCAAGTTGCTACGTGCATCACCAGTCTGTATACCTGCAACAACATATCCATTCACCAACAATCTAACAGTAATAATCAAAATGGTGAAATCATTAATACATATATCAATAAACTATTGTTTAATAATGCAAAATAAACAATAGTCTACTAACAACAAATGTATTACATAAGGTGCTCACAGTTAATTTTACTCTAACCAACTCCAGGGACCTGATGTAATGGCATCAGTTTTAAAAAAAATAAGGGGAATAAACTTAGTGCATGTTCAGGCCTTTGTTTAATTCATTAACATTTAACATTCTATTCTATTTTATATGCATCATATTAAAACATATTGAACATTAAGTAAATAATAAATAAGTGTTTAAAGTAGAAAGTATTGATCAACGTTCGTATAATTTCTTTTGCACTTCTGCCCCTTTATTCCATGTACATTTTTTTTTAACCCCCTTTCTGAAACCTTATCTAGCAACGGCAGAACTTCCACAGACTGACTGACAATATTTCTAGTGGGAAAGCAAACCTTTGATATGCTTCTCAGTTTCACCCCTACGGCTTCACAAACCCAAAGTAGTAACCGCTGCCAATTAAGCTTAATCTGGCCCAGGACACATGACCAAAGCAGAGATTGTGTGCTGTACATCACCCAACAGAATAGTCTGCACCTGATACATTCCATACAGAAGAAATAAATGAGTATTCACTGTGCCCACAGCATCAGCTTGCCGCAATTGTTGTTTACACGAGCCTTCATTTAAATAGCAAATTTCCTGTTTACTGTAATTAACAGCCTTAAAACATTGAGTTCAGAATGACAAATGTTACTTGTCATATTGCTTTTGTGAAAGTCACATCAAATATATAATCAAAATTATGTGTACCCATAGCTGTACCAATGAAATCTGGATGGATATGTATGAATATTAGAACTGAGTTGTGTTTAAAAAAAAAAATTATTTCGAAATTTCAAAATTTGAGATTTTTGGGTTTGTATGAAATCTCTTTTTTCGGTTAATATTTTTACTAAAAACATTTAAAATGAGTTATGTAATAATGTGAATGTCAGAGTAAACTGTTTTTTTTCCACACTTTCTGACAACAATGGAGAAAAAATACCTTTGTTTACCTTAAACAAATGCACTGAATATACAACTGGACTTTCTGTCTCCATTTTTTTATTATTACTGCACTATAATGCATCAGTCCCTATTAAACACAGTTTTCAGCTGCTTGTACACAAACAATATATATAATATAAAGTTGTATTTCCAAAGTAATGCAGGCATAAGTATACAATATATTATCCATGAATTCTGTTTCTTTTAAATTACAAAACAGATACAAACAAATCTGATTGAGATTAGGCACTGCTCATTGCAAGTAAATGCTCGATGGAGATTTCAGTTTATTCTAAAGGTAATAATCTTCTGCTAAATTACTTTGAATACCTACCTAGCTACACTATATGGTCGAAATAGGATGAGCACTCTCAGTGTTTAAGTACATTAATTTAGAATATTTAGACATTTTTTAAACAAAGAATGTACTAAAATTCAAAAATAAAATAATAAAGATGTAAATGTTTGGTGTAGGCGGCACGGTGGCTTAGTGGTTAGCATGTTCGCCTCTCAGCACTAGGGATTCCCGGTTCGAATCCCCATCTGGGTGGAGTTTCCATGTTCTCCCCGTGTCTGCGTGGATTTCCTCCGGGTTCTCCGGTTTTCTCCCACAGTCCAAAAACATGGATCAAGTTAATTGAACTCTCAAAATTGCCCCATATAGAGTGTGTCTGTGTGAGTGAGTGAGTGTGTGCCCAGCGATGGATTGGCACCCTGTCCTGGGTGTATCTGCCCAGCGCCCGAGACGTTCTCCCCTGGATGGGCATGGGGAACCCCCACCACGACCCTAATAGAGGATAAGCGGGAGATAATGAATGAATGAATGAATGTTTGGTGTATAATCTATATATTATCTAACTAAACACAATTGTGATTTGTAATGCTGAGTTTTAGCTAGGCATTTTCTTTTAACATGATTGCATTTTATTTTAACACTGAATGCTCTGTTACTTTAATAACAGCTCATTCAAACTCTAATGGAAAGCCTTTAACCAGTCAAATTTTGTACACATTTTGGCATGTACTTAATCAAAACTTGCCAAGTTAGATCTACCTATTGCATTTCTTTAACCAACAGTGCAGTTCACACATACTGTCCTTCAGTCTTACCCTTTCTGTATGACTAAGATCAGCAAAACACAAATGAGCGGTGTCAGGATAAGTGCCGTTCTGTGTGCAGAAGCAGGAAAGGGCGGAGGCCCAATCAGACTAGTGGTCCATTTCATGCCCTGTGGCAAGTAAAGTGCATTGGAAAACATTAGCAGAAACCTGATTATCCTCCAGCTTAGAAATTAATTAAATGAGAAAAAGGGGGTCTGTTGCTGCTGTTGCACACACTATCTGCTCCAACAAATCATTCACCCTGCAGATACAGCAAAAGGAAAACAAACTGATCAGGAAGAATTGCATACTCACAATAATTAGCACTTATCCTGATCTTATTGCTGCTGATAACAAGAGCATTGTCCCATATGCACATCTTCAGCTTTGGTGTTTAAACCTGAGCCAGTGGATCTTGTCCTGCTGATCACTGCTTCTTTATAGTTCTTTACATGGTGGAAAAAAACCTCTTAAGTCATCAAAGTTAATAAATTGCGAGTTTGTTTCCTTTCCTAATAGTTTCTTTATCACCAGCATACCCAAACAGTACACTTGCAGTTTAGTGGATCCCTATTTAAAAACTATGGCTATAAAGATGGTACTATTTATCTACAGTACAGTATATTTCCAACTTTACTAAAGATCAAAATTTCAAATGCCTTAGTTTATTGATCTAAAGTATGTCAAAAATATAATGTGTAATACCATACTTTAGGCAGGTTTTACAATAGGCAATGTGATCATAGTCTGTTATACTTTTTTAACACTATTTATGTATGTTAATTCCTGGTTTATGCCTTTATATTTGATTTGCTTATCCTGCTTATTACCCAGGTATTTTTAGCATTATAAATTGTTTATTTATTTTATTTCCTGAGCCATCTTGGTCACTCGTGCCTACAGCTGGCATCAACATGGGTATGCTAATGTCAGCTGCAAGCAATTCCAGTGTGCATGCACCAGCTGCCCTGCCAAAGTCCATGGTGTGCTTAAACCGACTGCTAGCAAAAAATGTATACTTTATGGTTTATGGTGATCATGATCATGCAAGCAACCCCAGTATGGTATGCCATCTGCAAGCAACCTCAATGTACTCCTTTTATGCACCAATGTTTCAATCAACCCCCCGAAGTTACAGCTTACCATCTTGAACTCTAGAGATTCATAGACTAAGTTGTGATCTAAATCTTCTTTTCATTCATTCATTCATTCATTCATTCATTCATTCATTATCTTCACCTTAATGTTCTTATAATGTTCCTTTGTTAATCACCTTCAGATGGTTTACATCAGCTATTTACTTATTGTAACATGATCTCTATGGCCAGAGGCGTTTTTCCTCTAGCCATGTGGTCATGGGCTCAGATGCGATTTGATACACCTGCAGATGCATCTGATGCCAATAATTAGTCCCAGCATCAAGCTGTGGGCTCGCAGTGTGGATGCTGGGACATTGCACACTGTGGCGGAAGGGTATAGGATCAGACAATGCTGAAGGGGAAAGGCAGAAGCAAAGACAATGGATGGTAATTAACACTGGCCAGCAAGCATGTAATGTATATGTATAAGTGTATATAAAAAAGGCCGTTACTGTGCTAAAAAAATCCTGTCTTCATTACGGAATTAGAGCTGTGTCAATCTGCAGGATCCTGAATTAGTAAATGGTACGGTGTTGGAATGGATGACACTGGTAAATGGGGGGGGGGGGGGGGTTTGACAGTAATTAACACACCTGCCGAAGGTTTCTCTAATAATGGGTGTGCTGCCTTTATAAACTGGGGCTTTATAAGACATGCAGCGACTAGAACAGCAGCGACTAAAGCGTTATGACAGAGACACTGGCCAGGCCAGCAGTTGCATATAATTTGTATTTAATGTGTAATATGTAAATAAAGCCTGTTTTAATATATATATATATATATTAATATATATATATATAAATATATATGTCCAGCGATAGATTGGCGCCCTGTCCTGGGTGTGGCTGCCCAGCGCCCGAAACGTTCTCCCCTGGATGGGCATGGGGAACCCTCCCCGCGACCGTAATATAGGGCAAAGCGGAAGATAATGAATGAATGAATGAATATATTATATGTATTTGTTTTTAAAAAAAAAACCTTCTTGCCCAATTTGGTCACACAGTCATTTCCTACCTATTTCTAGTTCTTTAACCGTAGTACTTTAACAGTATTGGTTAGTTTAACATTTTATGGTTGTCCTGCAATGTGCATAACATATTGTCAGACTCGCTTACCTAACACGGAAATCGGCTGCGCAGCGTAATGCGCAGAGCCGAAGTACCTGAACGTGCTGAAGGGAGTTCAGACACACCAGGTAGCATAACACGGGAATTTATTAATTCAAGGTTTAGGGACACCAAACGAAAAGGTAACACACAAACGAGTCGAAATGGAAACAAAGATGTGCACGGGGGAAGGGGACCACGTAACCTAAATACAGACACACCCGATCACGTGCACCAAAACAAACCCATCGCCCAACGGAGTAAATGACCTCACTAATGAGGGACAGGTGCCCTAGGCACTTGTAACACATATCTCTAAAACACATCTTATTTTTGCCTAGTAAAACCATAATGAAACTTAATATCAATAAATGCACTTAAGCTACACCTTTTGCAAAAAGCACAAGTGTAATCCTTCTGCTATTCATTTTCTTTTCACTATTAATACAAACACAGCATGGTGTCCTTACACAAAAGCAAAAAAGAAAGTAAAAACTTTTAAGCCATGAATAAAACATAAAAATTTCAACGCATGAATTACACAAGTACTGTGTATAAGCTGCATGATAAAGCCAGTCAAGTCCTGCCATGTATTTCTTCCTTGTGACAGAAATCCCACTAATGCTCTAATAATGCTGAAATTATTCTTCTGGCATAGCAGGGGTTTATACCTAATATATTTCCACAGCCAGAACAGCCCGCTTTGATGATGGTGATAATAATATTAACAATAATAACAATAATAATAATAATACTAATAATAATTATTATTATTATTATTATTATAATCCTCTTAGTATAGAGCACAACTTTTCGTTTGCCCAACCCTTTTAGCTGACAGCTGGAAGTGGGATTTATGCTGATCCTGATTATGAGAAGGCAGAGATCATGTAGGGACTGCAAGGTGACTTACTAAAATCTTGCCTTGCTCTAATCCTCTCAGCTCCTCAGTCGACATTTCAGAGCACTGATGTAGAGAATGAGGCTCATCGCTTTCATTTTGAAAAAAAAAAAAAAAAAAACTATTGAAGTATTTCTAAAAGACTTAAACCAATTAACAATGTGCAGTTTAAGCACAGTTCCATATTTAAATTGGTAATGTAATAGTTTAATATATTTTTTTTATATAGTTTTGTAATTAATCGTGATTTTGAATACAGAAATAGGCAGTTTTATTGCACTTTAAGTCAATGATATAAATCATTTGCCATGTTGTACAATTAGGATGAAGAGTGGGTATATGGGATAGCATAATCTTTGTCAGCTTGTATTAGTTTAGTAAAGCTTGATCAAACTTTCATATCAAAAATGTGCTTTTATTCCCAAAACGGTCACACAACAGGTGATTTTGCTTAATTGCACCGTTATAAGAATACTTTAAATAATCTTGTGCATGAAAATACAAAACGATTAGCAACTACAGAAATATAAACTAACCCATTTGGCATCAACAATCATGTCACTCTTAAAGTTACTGAGATCATGTTTCCTACTAATGGTTAATGTACACATAACTAAATGTGCATTATATAAGATAGGATAATCCTTTATTGGTCCCACAATGGGGAATTTCACTATTTTATGCTCTACAACCTCAACACACACAGTTAGATAATGGGTTAAATATGAGCATAAAGCATAGATGTACAGAAAAATATTATAAGGACTTTATTCCATACATCCATTACATTCTGCTCAATCCTATACCAGGGTAACATGGGGGGCTTCAGTTGGGTAGATACACCCAAAACAGGGTCTATTGCTTAGCACACACTCATTCACTCACTCATTCACACACACACACACACACACACACACACACACACACACACACACACACACACACACACACACACACACATTTAAGAGCAATTTCGAACAGCCAATTTACCTTTAATCCATGTTTTCTGGCTGTGGGAGAAAAGAGGAGAACATGTTGGAAACTCATGTGAACACGGGGAGAACGTGTTAACTTCAACCAGATTGAGATTCAAGCCAGGATCCCCAATGCTAAGTGGTGAACGTGCAAATCACTAAGCCAGCATGCTGTCCTGAGTACAAATGTCACGCATAAAAGTAAAATGTAAAGAAAATAAATTCAATATTTTTTTTTTGATTAGTAGACAATTTTTCTGTTATATTTTGCCTTATCCTGAGTATAGTACTGTATATAGCCTGTATGTCCTCTTTTACAGCATATATAAACCTTTTCTTTTGCCTTTTTCTCCTCTTCCTGGCTAGTAGTTTTATTTTCAGTATCCTTCTGTCAATAAAAATCGTATCCCTCCTCTGTACATGCCCTAACCACTTTAAGACTGCCACCCAAACTTTGTTTTCAAAATGTCCTACTTGTGCCACCTTTCTCAAAATATGTCTTAATCTTAATGTCACTTAATGAAAATCACAGCATCTATATCTCCACTACTTTCAGCTCCCTCTTCTGTCTTTTCAGTCCCACCACACAAAATTACTGTCCACACTACATTTCCTTTTACCCTGGCCGATACCGTATGAAGGGTCTACATCATCCAACCTTCTCTCTCTCATTTTCTACACTCAGCAGGTCCTCAGTATACTCTCTTCACCTTCTGAGTACATCCTTCTCATTTAACAGCACATTCTCACTTGCATTCTTTATTGTTCTAACCTGCTCGGTACAATCAATACAAATCCTTTTTATCCCTTTTAGTGTCCAACCTCTCATACAATCCACATCTCTTTATAAAGCCTAGTTTTTTTTGCCTACCTCTTCCTCCTTAAACTTTTGTGCACTATGCCACCACCTATTCTCTTTTTCTTTCTTTCTCTTTGTCTTCTCTTTTGTAATCCCTTCAACACACGCACACACACACACAACACACACCTCTTCTTCAGTAGCCCAATTTCACCTGTACCCCGTTTGCCGACAGTACTGGAGGTGAAATTTGTTAACCAGGTCTATGTCCAAAACATAGGTTTTCCATGATTCAACCATCATTGTTTTTCATCATTGTGTTTCAATTTCAGCATTCAAACTTTATCTTTAACTTGAAAAAATAATAAAAAAGAATGTATATGTCATAATGAAAGTATGGTAGCACAGTGGCATAGTGGTTATTATGTCTGCCTCTTAGCACTGGTGATCCAGGTTTGAATCCCAATATGGGTGGAGTTTCCATGTTCTCTTTGTGGGTTGTCTTCTGGTATTCCAGTTTCCTCCTGTATTCCAAAAACATGCATTCAAGGTAAATTGAATGCTCTAAATTGCTTCTTATAGAGTGTGTTTCTGTGTCTGTGTGAGTAAGTGTGCCCAGCGGTGGTTTGGCATCCTGTCCTGAATGTATCTGCCCAGCGCCCAAAACGTTATCCCTGGATGAGTATGGGGGAACCCGCTCCCCGACAATAACAGAAGAGGAAGATATTTAGATTAAATGAAAATATTGCCAGAAAAACTTGTGGGCAATTCTTAAACTGGAGAAGTATGGTTAAGGAAAACAGTACACCTCTTCGAACATAGGCTTCTTCCGGTCATTTAAAGAAAGGGTGGCTATATTTGGTCACAGTTGTTTAAAATGTCCAGAATTTTCATTTATGATTTTTATTTGTTTATTATTCTCACTTTAATAGATGGAAATAAACAAGTGAAAATTTTTGTTTTTGTTCAGTTACATAAAAATTTAGAACACAAATAGTCTTGAATAGGCCTTCAAGTACTGCATAGTGTTCTTAAGTTTGAATAAACAACATAAGTATAAACTCATAGGTAAAACGCTGCAAATGCTTTTCTTCTGCACTGCAGACTTTCTGCTGTGACAGCAGGTTGTGTTTCTACTGCAGAACAATTGGTATGTTAGATAAACCAGATCTCTCTAGTCATCCTTTAGCTCATATAATAGCACGTCAATGAGTCAGACAGAAAGCAGGCGGTAAAGGCCAGGTCCAGCAGCATCACACAGCAGGAGATGGGCTGTATCTGGCTCGTATTCACATGCCCTATTGTCTGTCGTGCATTCTGTTTGACGTCTCCTTGCGGCTGTAAATGTAACATGTATTAGCCAAAGCATGGCATGATGAAAACCATGTTTCATCCTGTCTGTTTTACGGCCGCTGATTTAATGCCTGTTAGTTTTACATAGATACATCTGTACAGTGGTCCTACAGAAATACTGCATATAATTTCTGAATATAATTAATTAATTTATTCATTCATTCATTCATTATCTTCTGCTTAATCCTCTACCAGGGTCACAGGGGGTTCCCCATGCCCATCCAGAAGAGAACGTTTTGAGTACTGCGCAGATACAATCAGGAAAGCGTGCCAATCTGTCACTGCGTCCACTCACTCAAACAGACACACACACACAAACACATTCTATAAGGAGCAATTTAGAGCATTGAGCCGTGAGTCCTTGATTCCATGTTTTTGGACTGTATGAGGAAACCGGAGAACCCAGGAAAAAACCAACGTGGACACGCAGAGAACATGGAAACTCCCAAACTTCGAACCTGAATGCCATTTCTGCATACCATTTTTTTTAAAAATGTGTAGATGTGTATTCTAAATTACTATGGACTGATTAAATAAAGAGAAATGACAACATTAAATTACAACCACCAAGAAGTGGCATAAGGGGCTTTATTTTATTATTGCTTTATCTTTTGCAAGCCAAGAACAGGTGCCCTAGGCCCCTACAGTCGCGCAACGGGGAAACGCGACCAAGACTGGCTGCGTGACGCGGTGGATGCCCTCTGCGGAGGAGGCCCTCTGCGGAGGAGGCATGAAGAACGCCCTCTGGCTTTGCGGTTCGGTGGGCGCCCTCTGTGGATGAGGCGTGGGGTGTGCCCTATGGCTGCATTTTGAGGTGGATGCCCCCTGCGGACGAGGCGTGGAAAGCGCCCTCTGGCTGTGTGTTCAGGTGGGTGCCCTCTGGCTGCTTGGTCCGGTCGGTCCCCTCTGCGTACGAGGCGTTGGGGACGCCCTCTGGCTGCGTGGTCTGGTGGGCGCCCTCTGGCTGCGTGGTACAGTGGACGCCCTCAGCGGACGAGGAGTGGGCCACGCCCTCTGGCTGCGTGGTCCGGTGGGCACCCTTTGGCTGCGTGCTCTGGTGGGCGCCCTCGGCGGACGAGGAGTGGAGCACACCCTCTGGCTGCGGGGAGAGGTGGACGCCCTCTGGCTGTGGGGCGAGGAGGACACCGTCTAGCTGCGGGGCGAGGAGGACGGCCCTAGTGCTCGGGTTTGGCGGCGGGCGTCTCCTGGTGCTGGGGCTCGGCGGCGGGCGGCCCCTGGTGCTCGGACTCAGCGGCGGACGACCCTTGGTGCTTGGTGCTCAGGCTCGGCGGTGGGCGGCCCCCTGTGGACGGGCTGGGTGGTGTGCGGCCCCTCGTGGACGGGCTGGGCACCGTGCGGCCCCTCGTGGACGGGCTCGGCGGCGTGCGGCCCCTCATGGATGGGCTGGGTGGGCGGCATGCGGCCCCTAGTGGATGGGCTGGGCACCGTGCGGCCCCTCGTGGACGGGCTTAGCGGCCCCTTGTGGACGGGCTCGGCGGCGTGCGCCACAGGGACCACGACAGATATGCATGCTGGTGGGTCAGTGGTAGGAACGCAAACCGGGGGGACCTCGGAGGGAACGCACGGAGGAGGGACCTCGGCGGGTTCGCACGCTGGCTGGACCTCGGCAGGCATGTCTGCTGGCTGGACCTCAGCGGGCACGCACACTGGGTGGACCTCGGCGGGCACGCACGCTGGGTGGACCTCGGCGGGCATGCACGCTGGCAGGACCTCGCGGGCACACACGCTGGCTGGACCTCGGCGGGCACGCATGCTGAGTGGACCTCGCCGGGCATGCACACAGGGTGGACCTTGGCGGGCACGCACGCTGAGAGGACCACGGTGGGCACGTCCGCTGACTTGACCTCGGTGGGCACGCACACTGGAGGCGCTGTGGCAGGGGTGGCACACTCAGAGGGGCTGGTGTCGCCTTCCTGCATACAATACAGGAAGACCCCTACCGCCACACCCAATGACAGAGCAACAGACGAATACGACACGGGAAAGAAGACAAAGGGATTGACCACATTCCCGCCACACTCCTCCACCTCCACAGACACTAGCGGTAGCTCCGGTACCGCCCCCTCGCAGCGTGACTCAGACATGGCGCACTCCGGCATGGTCACGGCTGCTGCATGTCAGTCACATGCAGTGCGGGTACCGGGCTCAGCAGCTGCGCAACGCGCATGCTGCGTCTTGGCTCCGCGGCGGTGGGTCCGCAACTGGCCCGGGTCTCGCAACTGGGGGTTTAACGAACCAGACTGGACCGTCAGTCCAGAACTCCTCAGAGTTAAGGAGGGTTCGTATACGCAGAATATGCCCATAAAGGTACGACTCGCCCGCCTCGTCATCGGAGATCTCGATCAGATCGTGACCCTCCTCTGCGCAGTGCGACTCGTATCCACTCCACCACATCCACTCATCATCGGAGTCGCACCACTCCGACACCACTGAATAAGAGCCGTCTTTATGGCTCCAGGGAGGCGCCGTGAGTACAAGGGTTTATGGCCCCTGCAAAAAAAATTTTTAAACCTTAAACTTAAACTTACCTGGGCTCTAGACTCCCCAAATGATTGGCACGTCGTTTCTGTAACGCTCGCCTACCTCGACCAAAAGCGGCTGCGCAGATGAAGCGCAGAGCCGCAGCACCTTAACGCGCTGAAGGGAGCCAGGCATGCAGGTAGCAGAAATCAAATTTATTTTAAAGGTGTAGACACACCAACAAACACAGGAGGTACAACGCGAGCGAATATAACACCAACGACGTGCACGGAGGAAGAGGAACACTGGAAATAAAATACACACAGACACCCGGCCACGTGCACAAAACAAACCAATGAAAAGAAAGAGTTAATTGACTAAAATAACGACCATGAACGAAAGCTAATTAACTCAAAGAAGAAGTTAGCCCTAGGCACCTGTTAAACTTGGTGAACCCACACACTGCTATTTTAGTGCTTGCTTTGCTCTAACACCTTTGATAATGGGGTGATGTGGTGAGTCAGGTGTGCAACAGCAGGGAAGACTTAAAAACTGCAGTTTGTGGCCACATTGGAGAAGCAGCAGCAAATATAATATACACTCACACAGTCAATTTATAAGGTAAATCTTTGTTTTTCATTTCCACTGTATACATTATTTTACACTTGCAGGACAACCACAGAGTAGGTATTATTCTAATAAGGGATGATTCTTAGCATTGCAGTGTCATTTATGAGGTGTTGGTGTGTATGACACAAGGGGGGGGGGGGGGGGGGGGGGGGGGGGGGGGGGGGGGGGGGGGGGGGGGGGGGGGGGGGGGGGGGGGGGGGGGGGGGGGGGGGGGGGGGGGGGGGGGGGTGTGTGTGTGTGTGTGTGTGTGTGTGTGTGTGTGTGTGTGTGTGTGTGTGTGTGTGGACACTTAACTAGGATATTCAACATAGCTTTATAAAACTTAAAAAATTTATTCGAGTGCATTTTTGAGAATTATGATAGTAAAGCAAAAGTACAGATGGTAAAAAAAATTATTGCTCACATATAACATTCTAATAAATATTACTTGTATTGAGTGGTGATGTGGTCAGAGCTTTTATAAACCTGCACAGGTACCTGTCATGCTAGAGAAGTAAATTTCCAGTTAGGAATAGGAAAGCTCATTGCAACAAGCATATAAGTAGTGCCTTAAAAGGATTTTGTGTATTGCAGAATTATAAATAGCTTTCACATAGACTAATGGCCTATCACTGATAACTTTAATATTAGGTGAGTAGGTTCTCATTGTTTTAACAGTTTAGTTCTAATTTCTAAGCTTAATCAGTCCGACAACTGCCTCTCTTGTGATAGTCTAAGAAAAACCATTGCAATCACATGAAGAATACTATTGTATTCCTCTTGGCTAATGAAAGTTTGATTTCATAGCGTCCCAGCCTACAATGACTTTAGGATTAATAAACATCTGTCAGGCCCATATTACCATTTCACTACCTATAATGGTCTGTAACAGACATTTCATACTCGACCACTAGGACAAACCCAAAACCACGAAAGGTCAGGGAGAAGAGTGTGTAGTGTTTGCACTGTGGCCCAGTGTGTGGGACAGGAAAAAAGTTACTTATCAACAATTATATTTGAATTTATATCAGGAAACGTGTACATGATAGATGTAGTAAACTAGTACTTTTTTTACAGTGTTTTGGTAAAATAGTTAATAAAATATATTGTTAAAAATACTGCAAATATAGTAGAAAAACAGTAATGCGAGAGCAGCACTAAGGAGAATGCAGATGTATAGACCAAAATATAGACTATTAACATTCCAACATTATTAATTAGAGAAAGATCAGCATTGCTGTATGTGGATATTTAATTAATCATCAATAATGCTCTTCAAACAGATTTAAAAAAAATATGTTGTAATAATAAAAATGATTAATGTTTACAGTCAGAGATAACCAGGCAATTTCAACTACTGTTTTCTTTCCAATTAAGGACTATAAGAAAGAAACTTGTTTTTTAATATTCATTTTTGTCTAAATCACACAATACTCAAGAGGTGATAAATCAAGTGTTCGAGTACATAACAAACATGTTGGAATCTAATGGAACATTCAACACTGGAAAATAACTAACCACAAAAAACCATTAGCCATGTACAACATTCACAACGTAGGATTTTTTAACAATATGGGACTCTGAACCACACAGACACTTTAGAGGTGTTGTATGAGAAAATAAAGAAGTCATTGTTAGAATGCGTAAAAGGTCCGATTTATCATTCTAGCCCCCTTCAGAACTTATTGAGAATTTGTGTTAATAATGTGCATGCAATAAAATGTATGGGGGATATAAAATAGAATAAAATGTATCGGGGATATAAAATAGAATAAATACCTATTCACATTAGGTTTAATTTAGCATAACCTTCATGGCTTATTTGCTTTGAGGGAACTCTAAAACACACTACTTAATGGTTCTGCAGAGTCATTAGTCTTAGTCTTATCTTTAGCTTTTGTATTGCACAGAAAATCTCAAAATAAAGAATACTCGGTCATTAGCCCAACCCAGTCAACTTTGAAGCTATTTTCATATTAATGCATGTTTGTAAAACATCCCATTATCACATTAATTGATCTGTGATGAAGGGAAGCACTCCAGCTGCTCCACCTAAAAATTCCCTTATCTTTAAATAGCTTCTACTTTAAACAAATGTTCTACTATAGTATAGTAAAGCCCATTAGTCATTAGTGCGCTTGGTATGGGTGGATCAAGGTTGAATAATGATTCTTAATCTAAAAACAAAATTATGTATCTGTGCTGAAAGAAGATTATATTGCATATGTATATAAACATCGTTTTCCTTATCAAGATAATGTTGGAATTGATGGTTTCTTTGTGGTTCTTTGTTTAGTACAAGGTTCAAACTGACCCTTGATTTACACAGTACCCTTGTCCATCATAGGACCAAACCACTAGTCTTTCATTTTGATAAATTAAAAAATACTGAGTCTACTTTAATACGTATTTGTGTGAAATGTAAGATGATTGTAAAGTATTTGAAATGGATCTTTTTCTAAATGTTTTTTTTTTAGCAATAGGATTTCAAGAGTAAAGCCATTATGCAGCTTACCTCCACTGTCCAGACGCAGAGCATCAACAACGTCATAAACATCAAAGCTCCTTTATTTCCCATCTTTCTGATCCTCCACCTTTTAATTATAAATCAGTCACTGTTAATGTTCTTCTAAATAATGTCTTCTAATTGGGTTTTGATGGCTGAGCTATGGAACCTAAGGATGCACAGATTTTTCAAGCTTTTGTTGGTGATGCTGTGGTGATACAGCGCTTCTGTTCGATGCCTGTCTCCGAGTGACGCGCTCCTCCTCCTCAGCCTCGTCCTGCTGCTCCTCCTCTCCTCTCCTCACCCTGTTCTGGAACACACATGCACATGGAACACCAGGGTTGCCATATTGAATGGATACGACAATACTCGTTACAAAGGAACTTGATTGCACAAAACGACTAATACTAGAAAACAAATTTGGAAAGCTGGTGAGATTAAATTTTTGGTGTTTTGGTATTTATAAGCAATAATTTATATCTGGAAGGATCTTTACAAACTGTTAAGGCATTTAGTTGGTTTTAGAAAAAACCTTCAGCAATTCAATCAAAAATGCTGGAGGGTCACCTGAAGCTGAAATTAAATAATTTACAATAAATGTTATCTTTTAGTTTAATTTAACTTATTTTAAATGTGGGTGGCAGAGTGCCTTAATGGTTAGCAAGTTTGCCTGTAAGTGCTAAGGATTCCAGGTTCGAATCCAAATCTGCCCAGTGATGGATTGGCGCCCTGTCCTGGGTCTATCCGCCCAGCGCCCGAGATGTTCTCCCCTGGATGGGCATGGGGAATCCCACCGCGACCCTAATAGAGAATAAAGCAGGAGATAATGAATGAATGAATGAATCCAAATCTGGGTGGAGTTTCCACGTTCTCCTCGTGTTCATGTGGGTTTCCTCCAGGTTCTCTGTTTTCCTCCCACAGTCCACAAACATGGATTCAAGGTGAATTGAATGCTCCAAATTGCGCTATATAGTGTGTTTGTGTGTGTAAGTAAGTGTGTGCTTTTAGCGATAGATTGGCATTCTGTCCTGGGTGTATCTGCCCAGCTCCCGAAACGTTCTCTCCTGGATGGGCATGGGGAACCCCGGACGACCCTAGTAGAGGATTAAGCAGAAGATAATGAATGAATTAATGTTTTAAATGTTATATTTTACAATATTTCAGAACACATCTAGATTTATATATTTTTATTCATTCACTAAAGATAAAGTTTTACAGTTTGCCTAAAAAGATATACTGAAGATAAATTGCATATAAATTGAAGATTTATACTGAAGATAAATTGCAGGTTGACTCATGTAATCTCCTGCCTGAACCATATATTGTCGTTAAAACAATTCAATTAAGACCTTCTTAGAAGGAAATTACTGTTTAATGGTAAATAATGTGTGATTTTTAATATTGCGTTATTGCTAGGATTATAACATTGACTGCAGTAACAGAATATTTATATCTGGCAACCATCCCCGGAAGTCTGGGGGCGTTTTCTTGCATGAGATGGACTCCTGTAGGACTGAAAAAGAAGACGGTTGACTGTATGCAATCATTATATTCACTGGTTATAGGAAAACATCGAACATTAAAAGTAATAAATGCATAGTGGCAGCTTTAAAAAATAAAAAGTTAGTGCCATTAACAAATCAGTGTCAAGATTCCCACACCAAATTGTCCAAATACAGCCTCCAACAGTCGATATATGGCCCACAACACTACATTGCCTTGTCCTCAAGGGCAACTGATCCTGCTGTTTATTCTTGAGGGTTGTGTGCAGCGCAGAAAAAGTGATAAAGTGATTTTGCCTATAGTGCTTACACACAGAGGTCTGGCCACATTTAACCCATTCATGCAGTGAAACACATACACACACTGGTGAGGTAGACACACGTGCCAGAGTGATGGGCAGCCTTGTAAATGATTCAAGGGCAGCAATTCGCGTTAGGTGCCCTAGTACTTTGTACCTTAGTACTTCAGCCATAGTACTTTGTGGGACTAGGAATCAAACCTGGGACCTTCTAATTGCAAGGCTTGTTTCTTACAAGCTACAACTTTCACAATGAACTATAATAATGCAGCAGGTCTTCAAATGGTACACAGTCACCAATTTGCTGTATGTATATTAATATATAATAAATTCTAAAATTCTGATCATATTCCTAATTACAGAATACTATTGTCTTATTTGTCTTACACTGTTCACACTACCCAACACTTAAAGAGGATGTCCTCTATTGAGCCTTGGTCTTCACAGTTTCTTTCTTTAAAAAAACTAATTAGTTCTTTTTTGCAACTGATGTTTTGGCCTGTCCTTTGGATGTTCAGGCATAAAACTTTGTAAAGCTGTGTTGAAACAATGCATTACTCTAAAAAGTGCTGTATAAATCAGCTTTAAATTGAAACTTAAATATTAAGAGCTACTTCTTCATGTTCGTAATTATGCTCTGGTTTTGTCAATACAAGGCTGAAATATGCCAGTACTCTTTTTTTCACCATCTTGGTTTTGTAAAAGCACTCTTTTGAGACCATAGTTATACATGAAAAACAGGCAGTCTGTTCCTTACAAAGTACCCATAGCAAGCCTGAGAAAGCTCGTCTGCTTATGAACATCAGCCAGGTTGGGCCACTGCTGTTTGGGGCAGCATTCTTGGGGATGTGAAATGTTCCCTTAAATGCTCTGGCATCCGCACATTTATAAAAGGTTCCATAGGCAGTTCTTTCTGCACCTGCGACATAAACAAGAGGCAGGCATGTCTTTTTTTGTGTGTCAGTGACAGTATTGCAGGTCATGCCCCTGTTTATTGACTTGTATGTTTGCTCTGAGGTGTCATTCCAAGTCATAAGTATGGCTTTTTGGCTGCAAGAAAGACATTTCTGTCCAGACTTCTCCTAACTGTATGGGTGTACCTGGGTCCCACTGTTTTCTGCTAGTTCTGAGCTAATGTTTTCAAATGGAAATATGCTTCATGTATTTTTCATCTGCTGGATCAAGTCTCTGTGTCTTATCACTGCGATGCCCATTTAATTGTATGATCTGTGAAATGAAACCACAACCTTACTTTGGTAAGGGAATTTGCTGTTTCTCACACAGTTTAAGTCTCTTGCACAGCTGTTTACATTTCAGTTAATGACTTTGTTTTACCCAACCAGTAAAATTGATAATAAATAGCACTTTTTTTTGTATATTCAGTTGATCATACAATTGACTATAATCTTTGACTATAATCAATGTAATCATTGACCTGGTGCAAGTGTACCTATAAGAAATTATTTTGTTTTAAATGTAAATGGTAGTAACATCAAATATTGATTTAATATAGATTTTTCTTTAGTTCATTAATTTTTTTCACTCAACTTTTGTAAATTGCTTAAACAAAACACTAATATTTCTAAAGAACTGAGACGCTGCAAAAGATTGTACAAAATCAAATAAGTTAAATAATACACGTTACCATGTAACTCAACCACTAGATGGCAGTACAAGGATTAGAACAGTTTCAAACAGGCTTGTAATTCTAATTCATCACGTGTCCAAGAATAACTACAGGGATCTTCAACAAGCAATACATTATAGAATATTTTTTAATGGCATAAGTAGTGGCACAGTTATAATTCTTGTTAATCAGATGACAAAAAACCCTAATACCATTTAAAAATATTTAAGTATATTCCATATAAAGAATGTGATACTGAACCTCTGAAAGACATCAAATCATGTTTATTATGCAGAGGTGTCAAACATTTGCATAAAACTAATAAAGGCATAAAGTCAAAGTAGGGGACACTGTTTGGGTGTGGTACAGCTTGTGGAATACAGATCCTCCTGAGTCTGGGGAATTTGACTCTAATGCTGTTGAGCAATGTTAAGGATGAAAGGAGTCCAGATGTTCTGGGTGTACCATCTACACCATTAAGTGAAATAGATGTTCTGGGTGTACCATCTACCCCATTAAGTTCAAATGTTTTTTGCATTAATTTTGCAGGCTGGTGCTTGTGACCCGCTGATGTTTTTTTAAACCCTCCTAGAGGGTATAAATGATAAAGTATAGATTGTGTGTGTTGCAATGACAGTAGTGTAATGAAACTGTATATATAAGTTATTAATTTATTAATATGCCATATGCCACAACCTAGTTATGCCACAAATCAAAGGTATTATTAATTCCACTGGTAATTTTGTTGCTACACTATTCAATTCTATACTTTCAGCTTCAAAAAGCAATTTTTGGGAAGGTGTAGTGCTGTCAAATCACAGGTCCTGAGTTAGAGTCCCAGATCGTTGTACAGGAAGTTTGTATAATTTTCCTGTGCCCTGTCTGTGGGTGTAACTGACAATCAACATTCCAATTCATCACATAGGCTTTAAAAAATGTAAGATTTTTTTTAAAGATTTTTTTTTTTGCATAGAGAACTGTGATGTTGATTTGTGATTAAGAGATTAAGACAATTAGGAGGGTGAGGTAATGGATGTGGCTGCATTCAAAATCATCTACTGCCTACTACACAGTAGGCAAAAACTGTAGGCGAGTATGATCATTATGTGAGCATGGAGTGGTAGATGACTCATAGAATAAGAAGCACACTTTGCCATCCTACTTTTCAATTGGAGCTGAATAATGATCCGGCTGAGAAAGAAAAAAATTCCAAAAGCAGAAAGTCTACTGTTTATATGTATATAATCTACAAAAACAAACAAAACAAAAAAAAAACATGAAAAATGACAAACACCAAATAACATTATATTTTTCATAAATCTAAACAAACAAAAACTAGATTAAACAGTTCTATTTACTAGACTTGGCGGCACGGTGGCTTAGTCACTAGCCTTAGTGGTTAGCATGTTCGCCTCTCAGCACTAGGGATTCCCGGTTCGAATCCCCATCTGGGTGGAGTTTCCATGTTCTCCCTGTGTCTGCGTGGGTTTCCTCCGGGTTCTCCGGTTTCCCCCCACAATCCAAAAACATGGATCAAGTCAATTGAGTTTTCCAAATTGCCCCATATAGAGTGTGAGTGAGTGTGTGCCCAGCGATAGATTGGCGCCCTGTCCTGGGTGTATCTGCCCAGCGCCC
Source organism: Corydoras maculifer (assembly GCA_019802435.1). Taxonomy (NCBI): domain Eukaryota; kingdom Metazoa; phylum Chordata; class Actinopteri; order Siluriformes; family Callichthyidae; genus Corydoras; species Corydoras maculifer. The sequence goes on from JAFMOD010000374.1 coordinate 1,005,809, forward strand.
GAAACGTTCTCCCTTGGATGGGCATGGGGAACCCCACCGCGACCCTAATATATAGGATAAAGCAGGAGAAATTGAATGAATGAATGTATTTACTAGACTTATGGTTAAGTAGGTAATTTTAGACATGAATATTATAGTACAGGCAAGAACTAAAAAAGAGGAGTTGCTAAAGTACGGGACAGAGCCTCAGCCACATTAAATGTATAGAGAAACACACATATGTATGGTCAACAGAATGTGTACAGTTTTACCAACCAGCCAAACATTCTAGACTTAAAAAAGCTATATTTGGCAAATCCTCTCTTGTTATATTAATTATGATATCACAAATTTGTTACTGTGTCTCCATGTGTTATAAGAATATTTATTATAATCAATCAATAATGCATGAGCAAAATACATAAAGAACTACCTGTTATATACTGATTTCAATGTACAATATCATTATCAATATCATTATCAATATCATTCCTAGAAGTTTGTGTTTACTAGTAGTTTTTAATAGCATTTACCATTTGTTATGCATCCGACAGCACTGTAATACAGCGGGTGGCACAGTGGCTTAGTTGTTAACACGTTCGCCTTTCAGCGCTGGAGATCCAGATTCAAATATCTATCTAGGTGAAGGTTCCATGTTCTCCTTGTGTTTCTTGGGTTTCCTCTGGGTTCTCCAGTTTCCCACAGGGCAAAAATGTGGATTCAAGGTACTGTAAATTGAATGCTCTAAATTGCCACATATAGAGTGTGTCTGTGTGAGTAAGTGTGCCCAATGATAAATTGGCACCCTGTCTTGGGTGTATATGCCCAGTGCCTAAAACGTCCTCCCCTTCAACCCTTATTAAGGCTTAAGCAAAAGAAAATAAAGAAATTAATTAATGTATTACAGCATGACTCTGTGTGGAACAGCACATTATATACAAATGCGTTTTTTGGATCACATTTATTGACGAAAGAGAGATATGCATACTGTATATGTGCAAATGGAATGCAGATACTTTATATGGCTGTGATGAATAAGTCTAATAAGAAGTTGATTTATTCCTTTTATTCAACTTATAAAGTTACATATTCCAACTTAAAGCATTCTTTTTATGACTGGCATCATGTTACTAAAACAATAAAAGATTTACAAAAGCTGTAAAGGAACTTTATTTACACTATTAAACATTTTAACTGGTTGGCACGGTGGCTCAGTGGTTAGCATGTTTGCGTAAGTTTCCTCCAGGTTCTCTGGTTTTCTCCCACAGACCACAAACGTGGATTCAAGGTAAATTGAATGCTTTAAATTGCCCCAAATAGAGTGTGTTTGTGTAAGTAAGTGTACTCAGTGATTGATTGGCACCCTCTCCTCGGTGTATCTGCTCAGCGCCCAATACGTTCTTCCCTTCGACCCTAGTAAAGGCTTAATTGGAAGAAAATGATTAAATTAATTAATGTAGTACAGAATGGCTCTGTGTGGAACCGCACATTATGTACAAATGTGTTTTTACGTCACATTTATTAATGATAGAGAAAAAAAATAATAATAATACATTTTATTTGAAAGCACCCTTCAGAACACCCAAAAATGCACATATATGCAAATTCCTCTAGGTTCTCCAGTTTCCTCCCACAGTCCAAAAACGTGGATTCAAGGTAAACTGAATGCTCATAATTGTGTGTTTGTGTGAGTAAGTGTACCCAGCGATAGATTGGCACCCTGTCCTCTGTGTATCTGCTCAGCACCCAAAAGGTTCTCCCCTGGATGGACATCGAGAACAGATTCCCACGACCCTTGTAACAGATTAAGCAGAAGATAAGGATGTGGTAGCTCAGTGATTAGGGCATTGGGCTGTCAATAAGAAGGTTGTGGGTTCAAATCCCAGGTCCACTGAAGTCACCAATGTGGGTCCTTGAGCAAGACCCTTAACCCTCATTGCTCCAGGGATGCTGTGATTAACCCTGTGCTCACCTTGTATGTCCATCGATCCATTATCTTCCGCTTTGTCCTATATTAGGGTCGCGGGGGGATTCCCCAAGCCCATCCAGGGGAGAACATTTTGGCCACTGGGCAGATACACCCAGGACAGGGCGCCAATCTATCTCTGGGCACATACTGACTCACACATACACACTCTATATGGGGGAATTTAGAAAACTCAATTGAGTGAATCCCCGGCACGGTGGCTTTGTGATTAGCACGTTCGCCTCTCAGCACTAGGGATTCCCGGTTCGAATCCCCATCTGGGTGGAGTTTCCATGTTCTCCCCGTGTCTGCGTGGGTTTTCTCTGGGTTCTCTGATTTCCTCCCACAGTCCAAAAACATGGAACAAGTTAATTGAATTCTCAAAATTGTCCCATATAGAGTGTGTCTGTGTGAGTGAGTGTGTGCCCAGCGATGGATTGGCGCCCTGTCCTGGGTCTATCTGCCCAGCGCCCGAGACGTTCTCCCCTGGATGGGCATGAGGAACCACACCGCGACCCTAATAGAGGACTAAGCGGGAGATAATGAATGAATGAATGAATGAATTGACTGAATCCAGGAGAAAGCGGAGGAAACCCACATGGGAGAACATGGAAACTCCACCCAGATGGGGATTTGAACCAGGAATCCATAGTGCTGACAGGCAAATGTGATAACTACTAAGCCTCCGTGCCGCCCCACTTTGTAAGTCGCTTTGGATAAAAGTGTCTGCTAAATGACCAAATGTAAGATAATTAATGGATGAATTAATGAACATGGGCGGCACAGTGGCTTAGTGGTTAGCACGTTCGCCTCTCAGTGCTAGGGATTCCCGGTTCGAATCCCCATCTGGGTGGAGTTTCCATGTTCTCCCCGTGTCTGCGTGGGTTTCCTCCGGGTTCTCCGGTTTCCTCCCACAGTCCAAAAACGTGGATCAAGTCAATTGAATCCTCAAAATTGCCCCATATAGAGTATGTGTGAGTGAGTGTGTGCCCAACGATGGATTAGCACCCTGTCCTGGGTGTATCTGCCCAGCGCCTGGATGGGCATGGGGAACCCCACCGCGACCCTAATAGAGGATAAAGCGGGAGATAATGAATGAATGAATGAACATGTGAACTGAAAGCGCGAGTAGCTATTGTATTTCACATTCAAGACGCCGTAATACCGGCTATAAAGGCGCACTCACTCTCTCGGAGATGAGTCGGAAGTGGTGCGAGTTGGGCGTGGAGAAAAAGGTGAAGGTATAGAATAGAGGTGTGAGTCGCTTCTACCTGCCAGCCCCGCCACTCGCGTTTTGATCGAACTTTTTAGCGTTTAGGAGAATTGACCCTCCTAGTGCCCAATCACAGAACCTCTGATGGAATTAGTTTTTTACTGAAATTTTATTTACAAACCTTTGCTGTATCCTGAGCTGGTGTGACCGCCGCAGTGTTTAGCGTTACCTGAAGTTTTGCAAACAGGACACAGTCATGAACGCTGCTGTGTACAGAAACGTAAGTTCCTCCATTATTTAATTCAGCGTGGTATTGTAAAGTTCTTTTTCGTTTCATGAATCATATTATAAAAATCGATTTCTCGATTCTGTACAACTACAGTAAGCTGCTAATGGATTTGGACGTGAAGCAAATGTATTTATATATACTCGCCGGCCATTTTATTATCATGGTCCATCTGTTTCTTTACAAACTTTGTTGGTCTACTTCAGTATGTTCTCAAATGATCATGACTTCCAGAGAGGAGGTATTGGGGTGATGGTTGATACTCAGTTCTGCAGTGGTACTGACATGGTGGCGGTGTGTTAGTGTGTTGTGCTGATAGGTGTGCATCAGACAGCTGTGCTGCTGGACAGAGAACAGTACACCAATCAGAACATTCAGGTGTCTGCTCCACTCATACCATCATCCACCACCATATTAATACATACGCTGATCAGAGACAGACTAAAGGGAATAAACAAAGTATGTAAAGAAACAGATGGACTGCAGACATGTCGGATCCATTCTTTCCAGTACTACACACATTAACACTCCAGCTCCATGTCACTATAGTACTGAGAATTATTCCATCCATCATCCTATATATAAATAAGTGGAAGATATTAAATATAATCTTTAGTTCTCAGATAAACAATATATATTCATTCATTCGTTATCTTCCGCTTCATCCTATATTAGGGTCGCTTGGGGGGGGTTTCCCTATGCCCATCCAGGGGAGAACGTCTCAGGCGCTGGGCAGACACACCCAGGACAGGGCGCCAATCCATCGCTGGGCACACACTCATGCACACATACACACTCTATATGGGGCAATTTGGAGAACTCAATTGACTTGATCCATGTTTTTGGACTGTGGGAGGAAACCAGAGAACCCGGAGGAAACCCATGCGGACATGGGGAGAACATGGAAACTCCAACCAGATGGGGATTCAAACCGGGAATCCCAAGTGCTGAGAGGCGAACGTACTAACCACTAAGCCACCCTGCCGCCATATATATATATATATATATATATATATATATATATATATATATATATATATATATATATATATATATATATATATATAATTATTATTTTATTTATGAAAATAAATGATTTTTTTTTTTCATTTATTTGTTGTTTTTCTTTTCTTCTCTTCTCGTTTTTTTTTTTTTCTTTTCCCATTTTCTTTTGTTTATGTATATGGTTTTTATATATACTGTAAGTTGTAAATGGTAGCAAATAGATTAATAGTTTATTGATTTAGAATAGACAAAGGGGTGGGGATCAAGAAGTTGAATGTTTTGTATTTATTTTTTTTTTGTTCCAAGTTGAATGTTTTGTATTAGGCTTTTAATGTGTTTATACTGTATTTATTTCTTCTTTTCAACACTATGTGAAAAGAGCAAATAACATTGTGTGTGTGTGTGTGTGTGTGTGTGTGTGTGTGTGTGGAAACAAACAAGACCAACAAAATTCAAAGAAAATGTTGTGTCCCAGTGGTGAATTACCCTCTTACCCAGTAAGAATAGAGGATGTCATTAAAACACCAAAATATATTATTTACTTTTCTGCATTATAAATATACTTTTAAGTGATTAAACAAATTAGATATGTAATGGTTCATTTCATTAAATAATTAAAGAACATTTTAGAACAGGCTTTTTTTTATTGAGCCATAGCACAACCTACTGCAGTGCAATGGTGTGATTTACTCATGTAATAATTGAATATAATGCAGCTCATTAATATAAGTTATAGCTGAGGGTTTTCTCTCAGTTTATACACTGTATAAAAGCTGTCACTTGAGAAAGCATCGTGCAAACAACAAAAAAGATCAGTTAAGAAAAATAATAAAATATTCTTCAAATGCAGGAGACTGATATGCAAGTCATCATAGTGTTTCGAAAGCATCATGGACTGGGGTGAGAAGTATTAAGAAACTATTAAGAAACAGACCCACACGAAAAATAATGCTGCACCCCAGATGCACTGTTTTACTAGTAATGTCCTCATCTGTATATCTTCTTTTTTCAAAGTTTAAATAATTAACTAGATTTGTATTTCATGACATGGCGGCACTGTGCTTAGTGGTTAGCACATTCGCCTCTCAGCACTAGGGATTCCTGGTTTGAATCCCTATCTGGGTGGAGTTTCCATGTTCTCACCGTGTCCGCGTGGGTTTCCTCCGGGTTCTCCAGTTTCCTCCCACAAGCCAAAAACATGGATCAAGTCTTTTGAATTCTCCAAATTGCCCCATATAGAGTGTGTCTGTGAGTGAGTGTGTGCCCAGCGATGGATTGGCGCCCTGTCCTGGTCTATCTGCTCAGCGCCCGAAACGTTTTCCCCTGGATGGGCACGGACTGCTCTGATGATGTCACTTGGCCATGCTCCCTAATCCTGATTGGATGTTGTGTGTGTGTGTGTGTGTGTGTGTGTGTGTGTGTGTGTCTCAGAGAAAGAACCCCCCCACCTGTCTGTTAATATCTGCTTCCAGCTATTTCCACACTCCAAACAAACGCTCATAACTCTTAAAATCTCATAGCTCATAAAATCTTTCACCTATCGCTTCAGTGAAGACACAGTTAGAAAGATGGCCCTTTGGAAATCATCAGGCTGTAAGTGATGATGATGATAAATGATGCAGATTGAGTCATAAATGGCCGAGTTATGATGATTTTAAAAAAGAAGATAAGGTGACGACAAAATTTCTATGGAGCAGTTTCAGTCCCGCTTTCCAAACAAACCCTCATGGCTCAAAAACTAAAACTTTAATTGTTATAAGCTTTTGTCACATTAGAAAGGACAAAAATCCCTACAATTGGGAAAAAAAGTAAAATGGTATTTCTTAGTTAAAGTATAAGGATTTTACAGAGGTTTGTTCGGAGAAAACTCAATAAACTCTAACTTAGTGTGGTGATGACGTCACACATTCTAGATTCTCCCATTGAAATGAATGGAGAGAAATTGTGAAAGTGGATAAAATTGTGATAAAAAGTGAAATTGCTCTGTAAATGTTTGTAGACATTTACCCTGGGTCTATGCCTCTGATGTCTTGTAGCTCTAACTCAAAAAATGGCAGAGTTATGGGAGTTTAACGATCGGCCCATTCATTTGTAATGGGAAATTTTTTCTCTTAAAACTTGAATTTGTTTAAAACTATAAATGTCACAAACTCCAAAAATACATAGCGCAGGTCACGTCATCATTATGAACGGTGTTCAAATGAAGTCTGTATGTTGAGTGGTACAGCTTAAGAATAATAAGAATAATATCAATAATATCAATAGAGGGTTAGCTCTAAAAAGCTATTTCAGCCAGGAAGGTCTTAAAAGTATCCATGATAGCTAATTGAAAACAGGTTTTGAAGACAAAAAAATTTGTCCTGATGTCATCTCCACTTTTACCAATGTCCAAATGTGGGCAAGTACAATTGTTAAAAGAGTGTCAGCTATTTCCAGTTGATTACTTGTACAAACATGAGACAAAGTTCATGATTTCTTTAAAAATATTGCAAAGGTAGTAGTTAATACAAACAGGTTATGATATAAAGCTGTGACAATTAGTGATTTCCTTAAAAAGATGTTAAAAATAATAACATTTCTATAAACATATAACAGGTGTGAATGAAACAAGTGAGCTCAGTCTTACAAAACTGTTAAAAAACATAATAATGAAAATATCATTGATATAAAAAACTCATAACTCTTAAATGAAAATAAATAATGGTAATGGTTTAATTATATCTTTGTTTTCTACCATGGTACATAATTGTTCATAATTATTGTGAGGAATCAATGACATTAACATGTGATCAGGCAGGCTATGTGATCAGGCAGGCTATTTACATATACAGTGCCTTCAAGTAGTATACAACCCCCTGCAGATTTTGTAGGTTTACACATTGGAGTTAACTTGGCCTTGTGACATTTGGACTGTAGATCAGCATGGATGTGTGAAATGCACTGCAGCTGAAAAGAATGTTATTTTTTTCTTTATTATTTTTGAAATTGTGAAAAGTTTAAGTTAAAAGTTTCAATTATTATTCAACCCTTCAAACCACAAGACTTTTTTTTTTTTGGTTCCCTCAAGTATTAAGAAGTAACTGAGGCATAAGGAACAATGAGAGGGGGGTTCCCCATGCCCAGAGGAGGGTTCCCCATGCCCATCCAGGGGAGAACGTTTTGGGCCCTGGGCAGATACACCCAGGACAGGGCGCCAATCTATCGCTGGGCACACACTCACACAGACATGGAGACACACTCAAACACACTCTATATGGGGCAATTTGGAGAACTCAATTGACTTGATCCATGTTTTTGGACTGTGGGAGGAACCCGGATGAAACCCACGCGGAGAACATGCAAACTCCACTCAGATGGGGATTCTAACCAGGAATCCCTAGCGCAGAGAGGTGAACATGCTAACCACTAAGCCACCATACCGTCCTGTCATCAAATCATATACAATAATTTAGGATTTACTGCAGACAAATGTAAAACAAGTAAGAGATAATGAGCAATAAACTGTAAAAAGTTCAATAATTGAAAGAATAAAATTGTGGATATACTTTATTTGAGGTCAATAGATAGAGTGTGTATGTGTGAGTGAGTGTGTGCCCAGCAATGAATTGGCGCCCTGTCCTGGGTGTATCTGCCCAGCGCCCGAGACGTTCTCCCCTGGATGGGCATGGGGAACCCCACCGCGACCCTGATAGAGGATAAGCGGGAGATAATGATGAATGAATAACTAGAAAATGTTTAACCTATACATACTTTGACGTGTATGTATAAAGAAAGAAGTGCACCTACCTTCCTTTTAGGTACACTTTTATATAGATGCACTTTGTCGTTCTGCAACTACAGATTTCTTATACTTATACATGTTTTGTTTGTCATACTTTCTCTTTTTTTTGTAATGGTAGTAACTGCCATAGAGCTACCACAGAGCAGCTACAGTGACACTGACTTAGCGGTCTGTCAGTGCGTGTTAAGCTGTAAATCAAAAACATTACTGTGTGTGTGTGGATGTGGATGTGAGTGTGACAACCATGGCATGTATCCTCTTCTTTTTTTGCATACTTCCTACAATGTAATGTTAATAATGTGCATGTTTTGTGAAACTATAATAATTATAAAAAACAGGTTGAAAATTATGTGTTCAGAGCTGCATCTTTGTGGACAGGTAACTGTAAGCTTAAAGCTTACTTTTGTTTTGTTTGTTTAGGCTGGTGTTTTCACCTTGTTATCAGTTCTGAGTGTTTTTTTTCTTGCTTCTAAAAAAGTGTTGCCATGACTCCATGGCTCCTTGTGCTACATTTATAGAGTGCTTTGCTTTTAACCCTCTTTTCAGTTTATAAACTCAGTAAGGTTTATGTCTGGATATTATTTAATTATTTAAGGTCTAAATGTTTTTGCGTTAAGTCCAACATAACCTTAGTTATGTTGCATTAAGTCCAACATAACATAATTTTCCCACTACTAGTGTGTATTAAAATTATAACATATTTTAATATAGCCCATATTTTGGGAAAATCTGTTATCGTTTAATGAAAACTAAGTGAAGAAAGAAACAAATGTTATTTTTAATTACTATTATGCACAAATAACTGATATAAATTAACTGATTTACAACAAAGTACTGTAAGAAAGAGATTCTCAAGATTCTGTGTCGATTTAACAGTCCTGCTTGTTTGTTTTGGAAAAGGAAAGTACACACGACAGATCTGGATTTTCTTGTTCAAGAATTTCTTTTGCAAAATCAAGTGTAATGTTGAGAAAGGTACAGATTTAAGTGCAGATTAAATTGCTGAATCAATTGATGTGGATTTATTGTAGACATCAGTTCAGGTTTGTATCCAGTGTCTGCTACAGTTGTAATTACAGGGTCATTGATCATTATAGAACAAAATATTCCCCTTACCATGCTGGTAACCTAATATCTCAAGATTTTTAAGAAGTGAACAAAAGGCAACATTATTTTATCTCATGTTCATGCAAAGCAGTTATACTGCTATATAAATCTATTTCTAGTTTTACTACTCGTACAGCACCCTCCTGTTAGATAAATGTAAATACCCTCGTATTGTAGATGACGGTGAGCAAGTTATTTTAAGCAATGTGTGTTTTAAATAATTATCCTGTCGTATTACTTATTTTATCAGCTGCCTTTTTGTTTGATGATTACTTTTTGGATTTGATTGTATTTTCTGAAAAATATTTTGGTATGAAAAATGTATGGTTGCTTTTTCTAAACGTTTGTACAGTTAGTGCTGGCTGAGCAGTTTAGTAAATAAATAACTGTATTCTTTGCTCCACATATGCAATCTTTTTTTCATTCATAATGTTCTGCTTAATCCTCTACTTGGCATTCCCCATACCCATCCAGAGGAAAACGTTTCGTCGCTGGACACACTCACTCACACTGACACACACTTTATAGGGCAAATTCTAGCATTCAATTCACCTTGAATTCATGCTTTTGGACTGTGGGAGGAAACCGGAGAACCCAAAGGACATGTTACAAACATGTTAACCACTAAGCCACCGTGCCACCTATATGCAATCTTGCCACTGCCAACTGTGCAGTTTACCCAAACATTATAGATCTATCTCCATGCTTTACAGTTGCCTGTGTGTTGGCAATTATTAGTTCCTTAATTTTCTTCTAAATGCATTTATGTGAACGAGGAGTTCTAAATTGTTTACATTACTTGTTTGAGATTTGTAATAACGATGCAGCTGAGACTTAGTTCATTTTAATCATATTTTGTTTATTAGCAGTGCTGCACAAGGCAGCAACACTCTTGATGATTTGAAATCAAGATGATATCACCTGATAACAGTTCTACCTGATATTGTTTTGTTTATATTGTATTGGTTTATATTAATTTTTATTGACCACCATTAAGCAGGTATTTCCTAAAAAGAAAAAAAAACTGTAATGAAGCAACTTTAAGCCGTGTATAGTTTTTCTTTGCCTTGTAGACATCGATTACTTTTGTCACCTTATTAAATCTTTATAATTTATATTTACTTTAAGTAGTTTAATGTTGTTGAGCATTAACACACATTTTTGACTGTCAAAGGCCTGAAACTAACATTTCAGTATTCCACTCTAAAGATTTCAGTTGCTTAGTAACTGACATATTGAGAGTGTGCACTGATTTGTTAAAAATAAAGTGATTTGTTATAATAGTAGAGTAATTGTATTTACTCTAGAGACACACATTCCCATACAACTACTGTATTGTATAGTAAAACGTTCAATATAACTCACGAGAATAAATACATATGTAGGTTACTTCTAAATATACAGTGGGTTGCAAAAGTATTCATACCCCTTGAACTTTTCCATATTTTGTCACATTACAACCACAAACATAAATATATTTCACTGGAATTTAATGTGAAAGACCAACACAAAGTGGTATACAATTGTGAAGTGGAATGAAAGTTATACATGAATCAACAATTTTTTTACAAATAAAAAACTGAAAAGTGCGATGTGCAAAATTATTCAGCCCCCCTGAGTCAATACTTTNGAAAAGGGGGCTGAATAATTTTGCACATCGCACTTTTCAGTTTTTTATTTGTAAAAAAATTGTTGATTCATGTATAACTTTCATTCCACTTCACAATTGTATACCACTTTGTGTTGGTCTTTCACATTAAATTCCAGTGAAATATATTTATGTTTGTGGTTGTAATGTGACAAAATATGGCAAAGTTCAAGGGGTATGAATACTTTTGTAACCCACTGTACACTGTATGTAGATTTAAAAATGGCTAATAATATAAACAATTGTTTTATGTATTTATGCATGCTTGCTTTATCCCAGATCTTTGCTGAGACAAGCAAGCATGTGCATCTATGAACTACCCACCTGGCAGGCTAATATGTGTGAGTTAAATGCAATTTAGCCTTTTTACGAGGCTGGCAAACTTTATTTAGTGCTGAAAAGCATGATATTTCAAAATTGTCCTAATGTCATCTCCACTTTCGCCAATGTCCAAATGTGGGCAAGTACAATTGTTAGAAGAGTGTCAGCTATTTCCAGATCACGTGTACAAACATGGGACAAAGTTCATGATTTGTTTAAAATGTTGCAAAAGTAGTGGTTAGTACAAACGGTGATTTCCTTAAAAAGATGTTAAAAATAATATAAACATATAACAGGTTTGAATAAAACAAGTGTGCTCAGTGATACAAAACTGTCAAAAAAAAAACTTTAATAAAAATATTAGTGATATTATTAGTGATATATATTGGTGATATTATTATATGATTAGTGAAACCAAAAACAAGTAATAATTGTGATGAATCAATGACATTAACATGTGATCAAACTGGCTATTTATATAAATGTATGTTTATAGTTATTAATAAGAATATTATCATTGAAGGTAACCAATTCGAATTTCGTATTCAAAAAGTAACCCATCATATTACATAGTAGCCTTTGAAGTACCTCTCGCTTTCCAAATGGTTGGTCAACCCTGGTGTGCCATCAGAATGCTTTATTAATCCCTGGGGGAAATTTCAGTATCATGTGCAAGTAAACAATTCTAGTCAAATATAAACTGAATCACTTTTAAATAATCTAAATAAAGTTTATCATATGTCTTGTAAAGTGGCTAATGATTTTGTTTTAAAATCCTCTCTGAAGGTACGCTAAAACAGTGAGCTGCTTCACAGTGTGCACAGAATGCAAGTCATGTTAGAACAAGCAACATTAGGTCAAAATGTGTTTAGGCATGTATTTACTGTTGGTACACAAGATTAAAGGAAATGTATGATAACATAAGGGTGTTTTAGAGTTCCATGTTTCAAAATAAAGTATTGAAAATGCCCAGTACAATGTGTGTACAATTAGCTATATTAGGGTATATATTTTTAGGACTAATTTTCTTATTGAACAACTACAGTGCCCTTACTCATCTCATTTGTTTAATTGGCTACTAAAGTAACATTAATATATGAAGATTCAAAATTTTCAAATGAACATTTCTGTGAATAGTCTGTGTAGTCTGTTGGTTTTTTAATCTGTAGATCAGTAGATGCAGCAGCAACCACAGGCTCCCAGACACTGTTGAAATCTCATAATTGACTGATGCCCAAAATTGTTTATAGGCCTTATATCAAGTAAGAAAGGGAGCCGTGTCATTATTTCTTCATCTTTAGAGCCAGTCCTGGCAAAGCCATGCTTTTATGCATTACTGCATAAAAATCACCAGCCTGTACTCAGTTCCGTCAAGAGTCACAATCGTCTCATCAATCTACAAATCCTTTGACGAATCAGACTTCAGATTATTTTTTTCACATTCTTGACATATTAACTTGTGTCTCATTCAATTGTGGTCTGCGGTCTAGTTTGAGCTTTCTTTACCTTGGCCATGTCACTAACAATAAACAAGTTGTACTCTCTGTACTTCTCGGTACTCCAGGTTGCAGGTCTAGTATGACAGCACTACACAACATCAACACAACATTATCCTAGTAATAAACTTTCCCCAGTTTTTTTTATGGTAAATCATCCAACTCATGTTATCAGGTCAACCTAAAATTTGCTATACAATTAGCCTTTTATAGGTCCTCGCTGTGAAAAGAAAAGTTAATTAAATAATAGAAAATATAAGGACAACATGGTGGCTTAGTGGTTAGCATGTTTACATCTTAGCCCTGGGGAAACGGGTTCGGATCATGATGGGCGGAATTTTCATGTTCTCCCCCTGTCTAAATGTGTTTTCGCTGGGTTCTTCAGTTTCCTCCCACATTACAAAAAAATTGCCTATATCTAAAATCTTATATAGTGTGTCTGTGTGTGTCCACCCCCTCCCCCACAAGATAATAAGATGAGATAAAATACAAAATATTTAAAATTTATATATCTATATATATATATTTAGATAAGATTTCATCATTTTACTTCTTAATGAATGACCTTCTGACACAAATAATAGCTAAATTAATTTGGTATGGAATAGTTTGCTACATTTTAAAACCCAGATTAAATTGCCAGTATACCTCTGTCAAAACACGAAGAGGAGAAACAGGTTTTCAACTGCATTGTGGAATGTTAAAAATCACCTTGATTTCTGTTTTGCTTCTTTGTGCTACATTTATGTATCTGACATTATGTGGATTGAGTCACTAGACATTGCATGAAAAGATTCACATATAGCTCTCCCTCCAAAGAGCCGCAGTGTTTGTTACTATGTGTAGTCCCCCATCATACCACCAGAGACCACCAAATATGTACATATTGAAAATAAATGGGACAACAAAATATGGATGGTCTCTATATGTTAAGATCTAAAGTGTAATAGAAATACAAGGACTTAAGCTTATCCTTTTTACAGCCTATTTTTTTAGGCTTGGCTTTGGGTTTTAGGGTCCTTGTACACACTTTATATTTTCAGATTATTTATTCTTAAGACAATTCTGTCAAACTTTTACATCGTATGTTTGTGAATAATTAATCAGATGAATTTGTGTTCTATGGTACAGCACAGCAATTATTATATCAACTTGTGCAAGTTATAGACAAATAATTAGTAATAATACACAAGTAACAAGTAATACAGTGTTTTCAAAAGTAAGTAAAGGACTTCTTCCTATACAACATAGATAAAATAAAATAGGAAAAGTCACTTTCAAATCAGAAAAGTAAAATAGTAAAAGTAAATTTTGTGGGCTTATCTTTAATGAAATCACTTATTTAGCCATTTAACCAATAACCTTTAGTAGTAGGTAGTTAACAAACAAGGCATTTTTTTTAAATATGTATTTTTGCAAATGATCCTGTTAACCAACACAAATGAGTTATTCAGCTTGCTCCAGCAAGTTCCTCAAGCAAAACATGGTGTAGAAATGTACCAGATCGGAAGAAGACTTTTATGTATCAAAACACAGATTTTCCAGTCAAAAGGTTAGTCATAGGGTCAGTCAAAAAAAAGGAAATGTATAAGTTTGTTCTGTGCACAATGCAGGGGTAATTATAAGTTATATTGTTTATGATAACTTTCTCTAACTGCTATGCTAAATGATTATAACCTATCTACAAATGTAAAATATTTACTGTGAAATGTAGTTGTATTATTTAGTTTGATTTGAACTTTCTATTAGGTTTAGTAAAGTGGAACAAAATGGTATTATGCAGCCAGCCTAATCCTGTTACATATTCTATGTTCTTAGATAAATTTATTGATTAAAATGTTGTCTTTTTTTTTTTAAATACTTGAGCACAAGTATGTGAGCATAACATGTTCAATGTATCATACATAGGTTTTATATTTTACTTGAGGAAAAAAAGTTTAAATAACTTAATGAAAATGGATACTTTCTCCACTGGTTTAAGAATTGTTCAAGAAGTGTCAAATGCTTATTAAAATGTTGTTTACACCTTTTTCTGCTTTGATACTTTCTGGTTATCTATAAAGCTTGTTAAGCAGGATTGTCTTGTCTAAGTTCAACCATGCCTGCTTTGTCACAAACCTCACCCAGTGTGCTAATTTATGATATGTCTAAGTCGCTAAGTTGTGAACACTAAGTTGTAAATGCTAAGTTGAGTAGGTTATTATTCACATTGACCTTTTTTGCTGAGATTTTATTTTACAGCTGTTGTCTTTTCAGAGAAATATGTTGTGTGTGTGTATGTAATTATATATATATAATTTTTTTTTTTTGGGGGGGGGGGGGTTGTTGCACAATTTTCATGTTGAGGTTATAAATTTCTCCTTATTTAGATATTTCAATATATCTGCATCAATAAATGAAACCATAAAGCTGGTGATTTCTTCTTAACATGCATGCACCAAATTAAATATTTATTTTCTAGTTTGTGTAGTCTTTTACATAAATGCAAAATCCAATTTACATTTTCACTTGCACATCCCATACATCTAGAAACAATACCCATAAAGTTTTTTTCATTCTACTCCCTTTGTATCCATTGCAGCATTAGGAATCCGACATTCCACAACATCTGTGTGCCACTAGTCATACCTAGCAGTAGTGAAAAGATTCAGGAGTGCAGTGTGGTACTCAATACTTGCATTTTAGTTCTGTTGTCTCAAAATTATCTTCAAAATTCAACATAATTCTGAAGTCTATACAAATTGCATAAATACTGACAATTTACTCCAATACCAAAGTATCACTAGTCCCTCCAATCACATTCTTTTCCCCATAGTTACCTTATCCAATTGTACAGAATCTCTTCTCATATTACAAAGTTTTATAGTCCAGTACCTTCTTAAACATCTTAGTTTAAGATGGCAAATATATAATATATATACATATATATATATATATATATATATATATATATATGTTATCTTTTTGATTTTAATATATCCACCAGATTTTTAATAAATCATTAATTAAATACCATCAGGATCCTCCGAACTGACAAAATAAGGAAAAGAAACCCCAGAATTAGAACTTTATGAAAAAAGTAATGAAGTAGAATTCTACAAGCATGCTGAAGGTGATTACTCCAAATGTGTGCTAACCTCTACAGCTCCAAAATCCAAATGTATAAAACTACTTAAAAATAAATATTGCAGTACCCAATATTTTATGTGATATTTTATTTATTTATATATCAGTTGTAATTTCATCAATTAAAATTAATTTATTAGTTAACATGGACTGTGTGAAAGGAGGACATGCTGTTTTGTTAAATTGTTGCACCAGTTGCAGCAGGTTTATAAACCTAAGAATTTATAAACCTAAAGAAAGGTTTATATACCTAAGAATGCTTTAGTTGCATAATTAATTAATTTAAGTTCAAGTTCAAATAATTTCTTTATATAGTGCTTTTTACAACAGTACATCATCACAAAGCAGCTTTACAGAATGAAAAGAGCAAGCCAAAGCGACAGTGGCAAGAAAAAAACTCCCTGTCATGTTGTTATTTAAGGAAGAAACCTTGGGAGGACCAAGACTCAGTGGCGGACTCATCCTCCTTGAGCGGCCAGGCAGCAACAACAATGTAGGACAGCCATGTACAGATATTTAACAACTGGAAAACTATATGTGAGTCCATTAAGGGGGTCCTGCAGGACCGCCAGTCCAATTAATATTCAGGTTCCATCCAGTATTTGTCGGCAGAGCCATGGATGAAGATCTGACTACACCTCCAGGAAGCCGGTCACACCTTAAAAGAAACAGCCAAGGAAGGAAGTTAGAGCTAATAATAAAGCACAGCATTTAATTAATAAGTGATTAATTAACACAATTGAAAGAGGCAGATACTGCAGACTCTACATAGTTTAGATGGCTCCCCGGAACGGCATCATTTCAGAGCCACACCCCCCCCATTAATGATGAGGTGGGTGAAGAGGTGAAACGCCAGCACACACTTACCACCCCAACACAGCCAAGCCTGAGATCTACATCTTTATCTACAGGGGATTCATTAAGTGCAAGATTAAATAAATGTGTTTTTAATTTATTTTTAAAGGTGAACAGTGATTCAAAGTCACGAACAGTAACTGGAAGGCTATTCCAAAGTTGAGGAGCCTTGTGGCAGATTTATTTTTATAAGCTTTATTGTTCTTTATCTTTTTTCTTCATTTCTAGGGCCAGACTGCCAATGAAAATGTCACCTTCATAACAGAGAAGCAGAAAGCACCAACAAAAGGGAAGAAAACTGGGCTGGTGATGGGTGTAGTGCTGATTCTGCTGGTGCTGGCGGCTCTGGCTGGATTTCTCATATGGTGGTTTGCTGGTACAAACCTCACTATTCCTTCCTTGAAGTATTAAACTGATGTGAATGTGTTTGTCTGTGATATTTAATCCTTTGTTTTCTTTCATTTTACTTTGTGAGCATTTCAATATATTCAAGTGATCCTGGTCATTTTTCAAATCCTGGTCATATTTCAAAAGTATTTTATATTGTTCAATGTCAAAGTTTGACTGAACCTACTGAAAATGACATCTTTAATAATTTAATTACACTCTCAAATCATGTATTGTTGTACAGACACATATTATACACATAGGGTATTGTTTGTTGCATGGGAAAGTCAATTGTGCCATTCAGCTTTAAAGTATTGTTAATATTTACCTGCATATGAAAAACTAATGCTTAAAGTTTAAATTACAACAGCTGCCATATGGTTTTTAAGTCAGATTTTCAAAAGCAAGTGAAAAATAAGCATTTTAATAAATGTTTTCATAGGACACCAGCCTAGAATCACTTCAGGGTTAATAAACATCCGTCAGGACCACATGTCACAAGGTCATACCAGACCACTGGGATTAACCCCAAATCGGAATAGACAAAGGTCAGAATAGACAAGCATTTCAAATCAACCACCCAAATATCCTCTTTTATCTGGTGGTCTTGTCTACTAGAGAACAGAATAAGTTACAAAGTTATATAGAAAAAGAAAGCATACTTTTTAACACTTAAAATGTATAAATGTATAAATAAGTTTTATACACTTACACTTAATTACACATTAAATTCAGCTGTTCCATTTATTCCCATAGGCATTTATGTGTACAATCAAGTCCATGGCAAGGCATTGCGGACAATGTATTCATCTAACCTTTTTTGTTCCATCATGGCTGTGTCCTGTTGCACAAGCAAATACCTAAATATCATGGTTGGTTTAGTTTGGTGTGGAAAAACACAACATCCTGACCTCAACCCTGTCAAACACATTTGGGGTGAACTGAAATGGCGAGTAAGAGCTAGCCTAACTTCAGTTGTAATAGGGACATGCTTGGTGGGGATGTGTAGTTATGTGTGATGTGTACTTTTTCTATAATGTGTGTGTGTTTAAATATGATAATATATGGCTTATAAACTTTTATTTTTAGTCAAACCCAAACTGCAGCGATTAGGGGATGCTAAACTGGATGCACTGAAAAGTTCAGGAATGCGAATTTACAGTGGACAAATGGCTCTTTTGAATGCACCATATTCCCCTGCGTATGAAGATCCTAGTAGCAATGAATTCAAGGAAACAGCCAAGACACTTCAGGACATTGTAAGTTTCTTCATTGATATTTAATTTTAACAAAGCATGTCAATTATCCATTTTTGCTGACATCATCACAAACATTTCTTAAACACAAGCACTTTTAACATTGTTGTATTGTTGCAGGATGTGAAACATTTTTCTTGCATAAAACATTTGAACAATGTTGGTGACATTGTTAGAATTTATTACATTGTTTGGTGTATGTATAGGTGTGTCTATGTTCCACTAATATTACAAAATATGTTTATAACACTCAAGGTTCGGCTTATGCACCTGAAAATTTAGGAATGCAACCTTACTTAAGTTTGGGCATTTTGTGAAAAACAGCTGATCCTTTGATTTGGTAGCTGTCCTGAATCTCTAGTTAAAAGGTTTTTACTGACCAGTGCCACTCTATTCTGTAAATATTAATTTGTTGTGTTTAATGCTTGCAAGACACTAAAAAATATATTTTAAACTTTAATTGCTTACTTTTGAAACCTTTTATAATATTGGTGACAGTTCAGAATACTACTACTATTAGCAGCCACCAAACAGTTCAGTCTTTGTAAGCATGGGAAGATCATGAATTAACTTGGTGCATGTTTACCTCATGTGCTGTCATAAATAGGGATAAAACAGAAGTCAGTTTCTGTCCATCTGAGTACAATCTATCCTAATGTTCCATCTAGGGCTATTTTTTTGGACCTCCCTTTTTATTTGAAATAAAAAAAAAACTTGTTCATCAGAAACCAGCAGATGGTGCTGGCATCATTGTTGATGTCATGAACACAGTTCAAATAATTGATAACAAAATATTAATGCCTCCATATACAATTTTTTGGTATTCTCACATAAAAAGTGAATCATATTGTGAAAACAATTAAAATAGTAAAAATCTATCTGAGTTGTACTTATTATTGCTTCTTAGGGGGGAAAGGTAAAATGTTCAAATATCATGACATTAGCTAATCCAACAAATCTCATTCTCTTTACTACAAAAGTTAAAATGTTTAATTTATTTATGCAACTTTATTATTATTACAGTATTATGTCAGAGTAGTGGATACTACAAATGCTTATTCCATCTGACACATATTTTTGCAAAATATAACAACCAGGGAAAATAAGTGTAAATGTATTTTTCAAGATTAAATTCTGAAGTATTTTGGAACAAGGAAATAAAAAAAATATATACTAAAGTATAAATACTGGGTTTAGATGGATTTGTGACAAAAACAGAAACAACATATTTCACAGTAGTTTGTGTTTTATTACTGACTTGTGTACTGTAATTGTTTAAAGAGAAATTGCTAAAAGGAAAATGTACAGTTAAATTTTTACATTTAAAGAAAGTTTGCAAAAAAACTTTAAGTGACCTCAATCATTTTAATTTAAAAAAATAGTTTTATAGTTTGTGTGATGTGATCTATATATAATGCACACACAAACATACACTTTGTTAGTTTCTGCCATTTTTAAAATGTTGCATAAATTATTCCGGCAATGTGTGCGAAACAATGACTTAATCCCTAAAATCTTTTCATTTATAGCCTTTTGTAAATAAACGATTCTGCTTTCGTGTCACGCCGCTTTGCAGTGTAATGTTGTAGCCTTTTAAATTGCTTTCTTTAACACAAGCTCTTTTATCTTAAAAGAGGGAGCTTCAAACAGAGCATCAGTTTGCTGTGGTCTGATCCATTCTGACATCTGTAGGCAGTGAAATATGAACGAGATCCCATTGAACCTGTCACTGAGATCTAACAGCTTATGTAAAATTAAAAAAAAAAAGCTTTATGAAATTGACCTACATAACTGCTTTTTAAAGTGACTTTAAATGTGGTAATGGTGAAAGACAGGTAAAGTGGGGTGGGAGTGAACAAAATTTATATATACACATGTGTACAGTTTTACTGTAGATTTATTTTACTTTGTTTATTTGCATGTTTAAGTGCTGCAAATAAAATATATAATGAATAAATAAACATATATAAGAATCCAATTTATTAAGGACGAAATTTAAATTTTTCATATGAATGTTGCTCAAAATGATACTCTGCAGATTTTCTTGAGTAGAAAAATGTTTAGATTAAAAAAAAAATTACAGAAATATGTCCAATATTTACATTTTGTATTACATATTATTTTTATAAGGGGCGACAAAAGCGACAAAAAGCTTTACTTGATGTGAAATTTTGCATTAAGTTAAATGCAATTTTTTTTGTCCAGTATGCTAAGGGCTTTATTACATATAGCTCTTAGCAAGCCACGGTTTTAAATCTGCTAAGGGAAAATCCTGATGTCAGCAAAACTACTTTAATTTTATCATCCCATCTGCAATTTCAGTCTGATTTAATTCATAACTGTAACATACATCATTAAAAGCTTCCTTTTAGGTGTATAATTTAAACCACAGCTGTTGAGTATGTAGTAAAATTATGTGTAATCATTTATTCTACGTTTTCTATATTTTTAGCTGAACCAGACATTGTCCAAAGATGCTTTTCTCTTGAAGTACTACAACAAGTCAGTCATCACTGCATTTAGGTAATGCTGTCAAAGCTGCATAAGTCCTTGTTTTACAAATTACCCATAACAAAGATACAACAGTTGGGGCATTTTTTATGATATAAATATATTACAAAATAATTTCTGCTATATTGCAAAACATTTTGAAAAGCAAAATAAAGTGTGTGGACACCTAATGTATTCAGGTGAAGATTTGTTAAAATAGCTCTTTGTACTTTTGACAGAATAGGCATGCAAACATGCTCCAAACTCTTTGAAAACTCTAGCACGATAGGGTGGTTGCTGGTTTTAAAGATCATAACATGTTAAAAAAATACACCTTTACTAGAAACATTATTTAAAAAAATATCTTACAACACTCTCAACATCCTTCTTTTACAGATTGATCATATATTTTTTTTTATATTGACTACATCTTGCAAGACTGTTGGCTAGTTAGCTTATATACCTGGAAAAAGGCAGGGTCAGTGTCAAATAGATTAATAATCATACTGAAGTTGAATTTGTGTTGTTGTAGTTGTTTTAAAATAAGAACAAAGGAGAGCAAGCAGAAGAATTACTGTTTTGCTCAAAATGTTATTTAAAATTGTTTACGACTGTCGACAGGTTTAAGAGTGGATATGAATGTAGTTGTAAAAAAAAGTATGGCATGACAGTTTAAGTATGGCATGAAATCCTCAGGTGTCCACAAACCCTTATAGTGTTATGTTTAAGCAAATAATAAATCATTTACTCTATCCCTTCAGTGATGGTGTTTTTGGTTACTACTGGACACGTTTTGATGTACCTCCTTCAGATGTGGAAATGCTGCCCAAGCTAACAGAAGAACGCATCTTGGATGCCCTGCGCCGAAATATTCGTCAGGAGGCCAAAAGCATACTGCAAAGTTTTACGATCACAGACATCACAACTTCAAGTAAAATTTGGTTTTCACATGCACACCCTTTCTGATCAGTTTTATATTTTTAAAAGCATTGAACTTTTTTACAAAGTCATGCTACAACCAGTAGCTACTATATAAAATCATTCATGAAAAACCTTTATGTCCTCTTGGACTGTAAAAAATAAAAGGCCATTTTCTTTCCATCAATGAAAGTACACATATCACTATTAACATCCATCCATCCATTCATTATCTTCTGCTTTATCCTCTACTAGGGACGCAGGGAGTTCCCCATGCCCATCCAGGGGAGAACGTTTCGGGTGCTTGGCAGATACACCCAGGACAGGGCGCCAATTTATCGCTGGGCACACGCTCACTCACACAAAAACACTCTATATGGGGCAATTTGGAGGGTTCAGGAATTTGGAGGGTTCATGAAACCCACGCGGACACGGGGAGAACATGGAAATTCCACCCGATCGGGATTTGAACCAGGAATCCCTAGTGCTGAGAGGCGAACGTGCTAACCACTAAGCCACTGTGCTGACCACTATTAATATTATATACAATAAAAACACTAATAAGTTACTATTTCTTAATTGGTTCCCATTTTTCATAGCAAAAAGCCGCTTCTGATATTGGAACTACATGTCTTAACAGATGGACTGTAACAATTATCAAATAGACTTGGAAAAAAACAGTGTAAGCAACAACTGTCAAAACATTGAATGCCCTATATATACAGTCATATGCAAAAGTTTGGGCACCCCTATTAATCTTAATCATTTTTAGTTCTAAATATTTGGGTGTTTGCAACAGCCATTTCAGTTTGATATATCTAATAACTGATGGACACAGTAATATTTCAGGATTGAAATATTGAAATGAAATGAGGTTTAACAGAAAATGGGCAATATGCATTAAACCAAAATTTGACAGGTGCAAAAGTATGGGTATCCTTATCATTTTATTGTTTTCAATACTCCGAACTACTTTTTACTGACTCACTGAAGAACAAAATTGGTTTGGTAACCTCATTGAGCTTTGAACTCCATAGCCAGGTGTTTCCAATCATGAGTAAAGGTATTTAAGGTGGCTAATTGCAATTTGTTCTCCTATTTGAATCTTTTCTGAAGAGTGACATCATGGGCTCCTCAAAACAACTCTCAAATGATCTGAAAACAAAGATTGTTCAACATAGTTGTTCAGGGGAAGAATACAAAAAGTTGTCTCAGAGATTTAACCTGTCAATTTCCACTGTGAGGAACATAGTAAGGAAATGAAAGACCACAGGGACAGTTCTTGTTAAGCCCAGAAGTGGCAGGCCAAGAAAAATATCAGAAAGGCAGAGGAGAAGAATGGTGAGAACAGTCAAGGACAGACCACCTCCAAAGAGCTGCCGCATCATCTTGCTGCAGATGGTGTCACTGTGCATCGGTCAACAATACAGCGCACTTTGCACAAGGAGAAGCTGTATAGGAGAGTGATTCCGTTTCTGCAAGCACGCCACATACAGTGTTGCCTGAGGTCTGCAAAAGCACATTTGGACAAGCCAGTTGTTTGGTCATACAAAAAGGCGTTATGCATGGCGTCAAAAAAACACAGTATTCCGAGAAAAACACTTGCTACCCACTGTAAAATTTGGTGGAGGTTCCATCATGCTTTGGGGCTGTGTGGCCAATGCCGGCACGGGAAAACTTGTTAAAGTTGAGGGTCGCATGGATTTCACTCATTATCAGCAGATTCTTGAGAATAATGTTCAAGAATCAGTGACGAAGTTGAAGTTACGCAGGGGATGGATATTTCAGCAAGACAATGATTCAAAACACAGCTCCAAATCTACTCAGGCATTCATGCAGCGGAACAATTACAATGTTCTTGAATGGCCATCCCAGTCCCCAGACCTGAATATCATCAAACATCTGTGGGATGATTTGATGGCCACCATCAAACATAACTGAACTGGAATTGTTTTGTAAAGAAACCTTTAAAAATACCTTTATCCAGGATCCAGGAACTGATTAAAAGCTACAGGAAGCGACTAGAGGCTGTTACTTTTTCAAAAGGAGGATCAACTAAATATTAATGTCACTTCTCTGTCAAATTTTGGCTTAATGCATATTGCACATTTTCTGTCAGTACAATAAACCTCATTTCAATCCTGAAATATTACTGTGTTCATCGGTTATTAGATATATCAAACTCAAATGGCTGTTGCAAACACCCAAATATTTAAAACTAAAAATGATTAAGATTAATAGGGGTGCCCAAACGTTTGCATATGACTGTATGTGTGTATATATATATATATATATATATATATATATATATATATATATATANAACTGCTGTTCACAAACGCTCTCCATCCAATCTGACTGAGCTTGAGCTGTTTTGCAAGGAGGAATGGGCAAGAATTTCAGTCACTAGATGTGCAAAGCTGGTGGAGACATACCCTAAAAGACTTGCAGCTGTAATTGCAGCAAAAGGTGGTTCCACAAAGTATTGACTCAGGGGGGCTGAATAATTTTGCACATCGCACTTTTCAGTTTTTTATTTGTAAGAAAATTGTTGATTCATGTATAACTTTCATTCCACTTCACAATTGTATACCACTTTGTGTTGGTCTTTCACATTAAATTCCAGTGAAATATATTTATGTTTGTGGTTGTAATGTGACAAAATATGGAAAAGTTCAAGGGGTATGAATACTTTTGCAACCCACTGTATATACATACAGTGCATCCGGAAAGTATTCACAGCGCTTCACTTTTTCCACATTTTGTCACGTTACAGCCTTATTTTAATTGTATTAAATTAATCTATTTCCTCAAAATTCTACACAAAATACCCCATTGTGACCATGTGAGAAAAGTTTTCTTGAGATTTTTGAAAATTTATTAAAATTAAAAAACAAAGAAATCATATTTACATAAGTATTCACAGCCTTTGCTTAATACTGTAGAACCACCTTTGGCAGCAACTACAGCCTCAAGTCTTTTTGAATATGATGCCACAAGCTTAGCACACCTATCTTTAGGCAGTTTTGCCCATTCTTCTTTGCAGTACCTTTAAAGCTCCATCAGGTTGGATGGGAGATGTCTGTGCACAGCCATTTTCAGATCTCTCCAGATATGTTCAATCGGATTCTGGGCTCTGGCTGGGCCACTCCAGAACATTCACAGAGTGGTCCTAAAGCCACCCCTTTGAGATCTTGGCTGTGTGCTTCGGGTCGTTGTCCTGCTGAAAAATGAACTGTCGCCCCAGCCTGAGGTCAAGAGCGCTCTGGAGCAAGTTTTCATCCAGGATGTCTCTGTACATTGCTGCATTCATCTTTCCCTCTATCCTGACTAGTCTACCAGTTCCTGCTGCTGAAAAACATCCCCATAGCATGATGCTGCCACAACCATGCTTGACTGTAGGGATGGTATTGGCCTTGCGATGAGCAGTGCCTGGTTTCCTCCAAACATGACGCCTGGCATTTACACCAAATAGTTCAATCTTTGTCTCATAAGACCAGAGAATTTTGTTTCGCATGGTCTGAGAGTCCTTCAGGTGTCAAATTCCAAACGGGCTGCCTTGTGCCCCGAGCTCAATTTTGAGCTTCATGGCGAAAGCTGTGAATACTTATGTAAATTTCTTAGTTTTTTATTTTTAATAAATTTTTAAAACTCTCAAGAAAACTTAACATAATGGGGTAGTTTGTGTAGAATTTTGAGAAAAGAGATTAATGTAATACAATTTGGAATAAGGCTGTAATGTAAGAAAATGTGGAAAAAGTGAAGCGCTGTGAATACTTTCTGTATACATATACATATATATATATATATATATATATATATATATATATATATATATATATACATATACATATATGGCTTAGTGGTTAGCACGTTCGCCTCTCAGCACTAGGGATTCCCGCTTCGAATCCCCATGTGGGTGGAGTTTCCATGTTCTCGCCGTGTCCGCGTGGGTTTCCTACAGGTTCACCGGATCATGTCAATTGAGTTCTCCAAATTGCTCCATGTAGAGTGTGTTTGTGTGCGTGTGTGAGTATGTGCCCAGCGATAAATCGGCGCCCTGTCCTGGGTGTATCTGCTCAGCGCCCGAAACGTTCTCACCTGGATGGGAATGGGGAACCCCCCCCACCCCCCGGCGGCCCTTATATAGGATAATGAATAATGTATGTATGTATGTATGTATGTATGTATGTATGTATGTGTGTGTGTGTGTGTATATATATATATATATATATATATATATATATATATATATATATATAACCATCCATTATCTCCCGCTTTATCCTCTATCAGGGTCGCGGTGGGGTTCCCCATGACCATCCAGGGGAGAACGTCTCGGGCGCTGGGCAGATACACCCAGGACAGGGCGCCAATCCATCGCTGGGCACACACTCACTCACTCATACACACTCTATATGGGGCAATTTTAACAATTCAATTGACTTGATCCATGTTTTTGGACTGTGGGAGGAAACCGGAGAACCCGGAGGAAACCCACGCAGACACGGGGAGAACATGGAAATTCCACCCAGATGGGGATTCAAACCGGTGAGAGCAATTTTTTTAAAAATTAAATAAAATGCTTTAAGTTGCTTTATAGTATGCAGCTTAGTATGCAGCTGATCGGTTTGTCCAAGAACACAGTGCCTTTTGTTTATTTTATGTGCTGATTGGCTAGTCAGCTCATCCATATGGTCAGATTCAAAATTTGTGTGAAAAAATGTAATCACCTAAAGTTTTTAATTTAAGTATTGTACTTAAAGTTTGAAATTTTGTGTGGCTAGACACTTATCTGCTTTATCAGAATAACACAATGTTCAAACAATTATTCATGGTTACCAGTTTTTTTTCCATCGTAAAGCTGGCAGAGTGGATAATATTCTCACTTTGATAAATGTGAATTCTGTAAGGTTGGGCAGCCCTGGTCAAATTATGTGCTCATGTATGTGTATATATATATATATATATATATATATATATATATATATATATATATATATATATATATATATATATATATATATATATATAAATTGTTTATATAAATGTATGTACAGTATATATATTTATAAGACCTTTTCAACAGTGCATTGTCTTAAAGCAACTTTCTAAATCATATTTACCACACATTCTATAAAGGTTGAAAATATTTGTGTTTTAACATTTCAATAAATCTGTGGTTAATATTTTCATATTGCGTATTTTAAACTCTGAACAATTACAAAGACATCTAATAATGTAAAAGGTGTTAAAATTTGACTGTAATGATGCAGGAGAAAATGCTTTCTCTCTCTCTCTCTCTCTCTCTCTCTCTCAGTTACGGACCCCCGGTTGGCTCGGACCCCAAACAGCAGTAAGTAAAGCATGTCCTATTTCAGCCAGTGCTGCTCTCTAATTTTACACCTGGCTTGGCAGCTTCTCCTGCCAATCACATAGAAATGGCTGCCCTTTTCTATTCGTCCAACATTTCCTGCATGGTCGCGCACAACACGCGCGTTTAGGTTGAGCGCTTATTCGTGCTTGCATTACTTTTTACCTGGACCAAGGACAGTGAGGTTGGGCGGCAGTTGTGACAACCTTTAAAATTATTATTTTTTGCTGAAATTGTATAAAGTACGAAGTAGACAATGGATTAAATATGTGAATTATGTGTTTAAATGTACTATTGGTTATATATGACCAATAATGCTGAACAATTTATGTAGAAGTAATTGAGATTCCTAGAGCTTCCTAGGTTCAAATCCCAATCTGGGTGTAGTTTCCATGTTCTCCCCGTGACTGTGTGGTTTTCCTCCGGGTTCTCCGGTTTCCTCCCACAGTCCAAAAACATGGGTCAAGTCTATTGATTTCTCCAAACTGCCCCATATAGAGTGTGTCTGTGTTGAGTGAGTGTGTGCCCAGCGATGGACTGTGTAGTTTAAGGTAGCTTAGTGGTTAGCGCGTTCGCCTCTCAGCACTAGGGATTCCTGGTTCGAATCCCAATCTGGGTGGAGTTTCCATGTTCTCCCTGTGTCCACGTGGGCTTCCTCCGTGGGCTTCCCACAGTCCAAAAACATGGATCAATTTCAGTTGAATTCTCTAAATTACTCCATATAGAGTGTGTCTGTGTGAGTGAGTCTAGATTGGCGCCCTGTCCTGGGTTTATCTGCCCAGCGGTCGAAATGTTTACCCCTGGATGGGCATGGGGAATCCACCCGCGACCCCAGTAGAGGATCAAGCCGAAGATAATGGATGGATGGATATAAGGAGTGCATGATGATTGGATGAGGGGTAAACAAATAATGTTTGTAGCTCATACAGGATTTGATAGACTGAATAAAGATTTTATAAGTTGCATGTGTATAGACTGAAGTGATTAAAGATAGAATGTATAATGTTAAGAATTGTATAAAGTAGGAATTATGTAAAGGGGTATGTGTGATGTTTGGAAAGTTAAAAGGATAAAGGTTTTATGATGTTGAAATGTATTTTAGTAAGTGTACAATAAATATTGTGGCACATAAATAAGGGTGGTATAAAATAGTATGCTTTTAGAAATCATGAAGAGTAAATAATACATGCAGTTTAAATAAGGATTGTGTAAAGAATTTTTTTAAAGCACTGTTGTCTCTCCCCCAGATGAATGTATATATTTCCTGACGGCAGAGAACAATTTTCAAGATTTTCAGTCTCCTGGTTTCCCAGTACAGTACCCATTACAGACTCGCTGCCAGTGGCAGATCCGTGCTTCAAAAGACAAAGCCATCATGATTCATTTTTCACAATTTAATGTGGAGGATGCATGCAACATGGACTATGTCTTCATTTATAACTCGCTCAGCACTGATGCAACTAATGCCATTACACAGTGAGTAGTTTATATTGAAAGTAATTTACATATTATTTAAATAATATATTAATCATTACATAATCATTTTATGCATTAAATACTGAAAATGGTTTATATATATTTCAAATTAACAAAATCCTATTTTGCTGTTCAAATTAGCTGTGTTGAACATTAAACATTAAAACACCTTAACACAAGTATAAATTGACTTGATTCTATTTATTTGTATTTTTTTATTAGTTTCTTTCTTTTTTGAAAACAACTGTTGAATGTGTATGACCATTAAACCATTGGAATAAATCACAAATATCTTAGAATCATAATCCTGCCAAGGTCTATAGGCTGAACTCACCTAATGTCTGTGCTATGATTAGAAAATGCCACAAAATCAGGCACCTAGCCTAGTATTTTAGAAAACTGCTTGCAGCGTTCACAGTTTGGGAACAGTTTCCAGCATGACTGTGCCTCAATGCACAAATCAAGATTAAAAAAGGTTGGTTGGTGTAAAAGAACTTAACTAACCACAAAGTCCTGACCTGAACACCATTAAACACCTTTGGTATCAAGTAGAATAAAGATTATGAATCAGACCTATATGCCCAATGTCAGTGTCTCACCTTCCAAAAGACTTATTCCAAAATCTTGTAGAAAGCTTGGTTAAGACTCTATTCTCTTGTCAACAATATACATATAGTTCGCAGGTTATGTACATTTGTTTGTTGTAATGTTATCACACTGTCTAAAATAAATGTTTTGTACCTGTAGGAACTGTGGTAACCGGCCTCCCACTAACGTTCTGGAAGTTAGCTCCTCTGGCAACATAATGCTCATCAACTTTATCTCTGACAGTGGGGCTCAGAAACCAGGATTTAAAGCAAAATACAAAGCAGTTTCCCCCATTACAGGTAATAAACATTGATTATTTATTTACTTGCATTAACTTTACTAATGGCGGCACGGTGGCTTAGTGGTTAGCACGTTCGCCTCTCAGTGCTAGGGATTCCCGGTTCGAATCCCCATCTGGGTGGAGTTTCCATGTTCTCCCCGTGTCTGCGTGGGTTTCCTCCGGGTTCTCCGGTTTCCTCCCAGAGTCCAAAAACATGGATCAAGTTAATTGAGTTCTCAAAATTGCCCTGTTTAGAGTGTGTTTGTGTGAGTGAGTGTGTGCCCAGCGATGGATTGGTGCCCTGTCCTGGGTCTATCTGCCCAGCGCCCGAGATGCTCTCCCCTGGATGGGCATGGGGAACCCCACCGCGACCCTAATAGAGGATAAGCGGAAGATAATGAATGAATGAACTTTACTAATTAAAATTGTTGTGCAAAGTATTGAATTTATGCATTATACACCATTTTTAACCATCTTCTGAACAAAAGACATGATTATGTTTACTACATGCACACAGGATTCTGGTGTCTTTTACTGTTGAAAAATGGAATGCATGAATAGTAGTTTTAAACTAGACCACACCCACACATCTTCTGCCTGAGGCAAAAAACAATTACATCACTAATTCTTTTTAAAAAAAATACCAGTCCTAGACATTCTTTTAAAACTTGCTAGACAGGATTTGTACCCTTGGTACCCATAATGTACAGCAGGCATAAACATTTACAAAACATTTACAAAGTCAGGATGTTGCTTTTATTCATTTTATTAAGTGGTGCTTAAAATTTTAATATTTCTACAAAAACTTCATAATTCTTTGAACAAGGCCTAACCAAATTAAACAAATAAGACAACAATATAATTTTTTATTATTTATTACAAAAAAGGTTCCAAAATTCTAAGTGTGAATATTGAAAACATATAAACATTTGTGGACAATACCAACTTCTGCAGCAATAACAAAAAAGATTTTAGTAATTTTGGTTTGTCCTTCATATTGACTGGATCATCCACTGACAAAACAATACCTGATCTGTCATCTTAACATTTGTGGCGAAATTAACCTTCACAATCAAGTTTGATTTTATTGCCAATTTTAAAGGCTATTACAATAGAGTTAATAATGCAAAAAACAGACATAGACCAACTCATGCTGAAGACCATTTACGCTTTTAGGAATCATTGTGCTTGTCTCAATTCCATGTGTCTATGCTACATAGATAGTGGTGATGTAGGCTTCTCAGAGCAGTCAGCATATTGGAGAATAGAGGAAAGAGACTAATAATGAATTCAAAGAAACAGATGGACTACAGTCTAAACTGACAAAATCGACAAACAATTTTGGTAATAACATGAACCATTAAATTGTTTAGTAAGTGCATAACATATGATATACAAAATGTATTTATATGGCTGGGGTATTGAATACGCCGGCGGCACTGTGGCTTAGTGGTTAGCACGTTCGCCAGCGCTAGGGATTCCCGGTTCGAATCCCCATCTGGGTGGAGTTTCCATGTTCTCCCCGTGTCTGCGTGGGTTTCCTCCGGGTTCTCCGGTTTCCTCCCACAGTCCAAAAACATGGAACAAGTTAATTGAATTCTCAAAATTGCCCCCTATAGAGTGTGTCTGTGTGAGTGAGTGTGCGCCCAGCGATGGATTGGCGCCCTGTCCTGGGTCTATCTGCCCAGCGCCCGAGACGTTCTCCCCTGGATGGGCATGGGGAACCCCACCGCGACCCTAATAGAGGCTAAACGGGGGGTATTGAATACTTATAAAAAGCTTGTAAATATCAAATAAACGGGCCAATCTTCTGCATGGAACATGTATTGTAGTGTGTCTGTAAACCAGACAATGTAACTCTGTTTAAAACAGAGTATGTAAAGTGTTTACTTTGGGATGCTCTGCAAGGCTGCTTTTCTTTAGATTCTACCTCACATTTGTATTTGTTTGTAGCTCAAAACTGTGGGGGACTTCTGACCAACTTTTCTGGAAACATAAGCTCTCCATACTACCCAGGCTTCTACCCACCTAATGTGGACTGTACATGGACCATTAATGTGAGTGATTCAATTATATAAAAAAATATATACATTTTTATGTTCAAAAAGATTAAATAAATAATATAAAAAATTAATAATAAAAGACATAAACTAACATAAATGATAAAAAAAACATCAGAAAATAAGTGTATAAAACAAAATACATGTATAAAAACATAGCTGTTATTGCTGTAAACAGTCCATCCAAAAACATTTATAGTTTATGGAATATCTAGAATGCAATAAGATGACAACTTCAAAAAGACATAAACTAAATGTATATGATTAAATGAAACATCAGAAAATAAGTGTATAAAACAAAATAAATGTATAAAAACACAGCTGTTATTGCTGTAAACAGTCCATCCAAAAACATTTATAGTATATGGAATATCTAGAATGCAATAAGATGACAACTTCAAATGTTAAAATTTTCGTTTTTAATTAACAAGAATTAAGAATTAATATATGTTAATAATGTGTGCTATTAATAAAAACAATTATTTGGTATATTTTAAGGTCATATCAGGCATGAAAATCAGGGTAAAGTTCACAATGTTTCGCTTGAAGGAACCTGGTGTAAATCTTCGGACATGCAACAAGGACTATATCCTGATTAATGGCACTAGGTATGGGGTTATCTATAATTTCTATTTCTGAGTATTACCAACAGTTCCACTCACACCTTTTTGAAAAGAGTTTTACTTTGATTTTACTGCCGATATTTTATCAGCCTCATATTTTACTGCTGATTATAAAAAGTACGAAATGTGCCCTGCAATTGGACATCATTTGACTCCTGTCATTTACAAATTGTAACTTCTTAACTTTTTGATGTCACCTTTTTACTTGGTGCCCATGTTTAATGTAACCAAGTTACCGTTGGAAGGAAATGCCTTCTGGTCCTCAGGTGATCATTTCCATCATTTATGAACTCTGCAGTACAATTTAACAAGGCATATATTATTTGCTTACTGGTTTGTCTTAGGTACTGTGGTGAAAGACCTTCCCTTGCCCTGTCCAGCAACAATAACAGCATGGTGATACAGTTCCACTCAGACAAGTCATACACAGATAAAGGTTTCAAAGCTCAGTATAGTGCCTATGATCCACAGAACCGTAAGTACCTTTAGTTTGCTAAATAAATTTTAGATCAGTATAGAGTATAGAGATTTATTTTAATGACTTATTTATACTATCATTCTATCATTCATCCCTATGTATATGCATTGTTAGTGAATGAATGCATTTGATTAACCAAAGCACTGCATTAAGTAATTAAGTTGTAATATTAATAATAATAATATACAACATATTATTGTTTGTTTTTCAATACTATAATTGAGTCTGTGTTCCTCTTGTGATTAGCTTGTCCTGGTCAGTTCAACTGTGACAATGGGATCTGTATTGCTAAAGAGCTGCAATGTGATGGCTGGAATGATTGTGGAGATATGAGTGATGAGAAAAAGTGCAGTAAGTAAAAGGCTTTAACCAAAAAGTTCTAATGCTTCATTGGTATGCATAAAGCACACACCAAAATCGAAACCTTCTTGCATAATGAATAATTAATAATGATTAATAAGTAAATTATTAATGCAAGATATTGTAGGTATAGGGATGCTTTTAAACCATCAACCCATTGAACCAAAAGAAAACGTTTTCAAAATATGTCAATGTACTTTTGAGTACTTCAAGCTTCAAACTATGTTCCATTCTATTATATATTGGGTGCTATCCACTGCTGACAGACATATTTCATATGTTATTTAATTGTATCCAATATAACTAATGAATGATCAAACAAAATTAATGTAACAACAGTTTGAAAAATGCATAAATACACTCATGAAAATGCACTGTTTAAATAGGACAGAGGGGGAATAAGGGATCTGGGCTAAAGCCCCTGATGTTTTTAAACCCTAAAAACACCCCTGGAGCCCTTTATCTTTAAAGTAATTAGTACCTAAAACTTTCAAACAAATATAGTTCAGTAAAAATGACTATATTCTAAAAGGTAGTAGAGTGGAATTAGAAATTTGCAGTCGTTGTTGCTATGATTGCTACGATATTAAAAGGGTTTAATGGATGCAACATATAATTAATCATTTTATATTTATTTACTTATGTTTTTGTGTTTCTGTGTCCTAGAATGTGATGATGATCACTTTAAGTGTGCTAATGGCATTTGTAAGGCTCGATATTTTGTGTGTGACCAAGTAAATGACTGCGGAGACAACAGTGATGAAAAAGACTGCAGTAAGTGTATTTACATTCTCACCTTAAATTGACTTTGATTCTGATTCTTCCCTATAAAACACATGCATTGTATTGCCAAAAGTTGTACCACAGCAACCATAGGGACCATCTGTAATATCTCTCCCCCTTGTGATACAGTGGCAATGCTGTGGCTTTTAAACTTCAACAAGTGTTTGAGAGTTTGATTATCCACATAATTCAGCATGCTTTTATAATATTCTAGAGTATCTATAGAGTTAATATGTGCTTTAGTTAATTCTCAGTTGGTTTGAGGTTGGATGACCATGACAATCATTACATCTTAATCTTTTACAAAGTTACAAAGTTAGTTTGGTCATCAACTATTAACTTTAAGGTATATTTTACATCATTAACCTCATTAAAAAAAAAAAAAAACATTAAATTACAAAAAATACAGTAAAAAATGTTAAAATGTTAAAAAAATGATAATTTTTTAATCAGAAAAAATAATATAAAATTAACAGCATAGGCTGAATCTAAGCATAGTGCATGAGAATATTATATTGGACATAACCAATAAAGTAAACAAAAAAAAAACCAATTAAATAACAAAAACAGTTGCTTTGTTTGTTTGTTTATGGTTTGTTAACAATAATTATTGTCATTGATTTGACATGTCATGATATTTGGGGTAAGGACTTCACACATAAAACTAAAGTAGTGAGGTAGTCTCAGAGTATCGGTGATGTTTATAAAATGTACAAACATACCATGGTATCTTAAGGGATTACATTTTTTTTTTTGTAGGTTGTGCTAAGGAACAGATACGGTGTGGAGATGGAACTTGTTTACCACAGACTGTAATGTGTGATGGAAAAAAAGATTGTGTAGATGGCAGTGATGAAGCTGACTGTAAAGAGTGTGAGTAAAAAAACTTGATGTATTAAGTTTGCAATTTATTAGTAATTATAGTATATTCATATACTTTTTAAAGCATCTTTGTTACTAATATAATCTTTTAATTTGTACTAGTTTACATTATTCATGACTGTGCTGCTCAGTGGTACTTGAAAGTTTTTAAACCCTTTATATTTATATAATTTTCAACATTTCTACTTGAGTTTGACTTTATAAAATGTTTATAGAAGTCCCAATCAAACAACTCTCACAAAATAGTATTTAATTATATTTATTAAGTAATCTAATATCTAATATTACATACATGTAAATGTATTGTATATGTGAATATTTACTTTCAGTACTTGGTGTAAACCCTTTAAGCAAATATGTATGTATATGTGTGTGCATATGTATGTATGTATATTGTGCACCAAAGTCATTTCGATTGAAGACAAAAGGTTAGTATGAGACAAGAGTACAGAATCTCGGCTTTTATTTCCTGGTAGCTTTCATCAGATGTGATAAACCAATCAGGACATAGCACCCTTTCTTTAAACCCACGCATTTTTTAAGTGAGCAAAACTATTGGAACATGTTACTGAAAGGTGTTTCTCATTAACCAGGTGTTGCAATTAAGGTTAGTGTTTAGCACATTAGTGTTTAGCACATTCACCTCTCAGCGCTAAGGATTCCTGGTTCGAATCCCAATCTGGGAGGAATTTCCATGTTTTCCCCGTGTCTGCGTGGGTTTCCTCCGGGTTTTCCGGTTTCCTCCCACAGTCCAAAAAACATGGATCAAGTCAATTAAGTTCTCCAAATTGCCCCATATAGAGTGTGTCTGTGTGAGTGAGTGTGTGCCCAGAGATAGACTGTCCTGGGTGTATCTGCCCAGCGCCCGAGATGTTCTCTTCTGGATGGGCATGGGGAACCCCCCCGCGATCCTAATAGAGGATAAAGCGGAATATAATGGATGGATGGGAATTTTGAAGATACCTTAAACAGGGCGTTTACTCATACCAGTTGTCAGACCATTTATTGGAATCTTTTTTTTTTAAAGAAAAATAAAATTAATGACCATATGATTCCTTTTGTATGTCATGTCTTTGGTTTGGTTTTCGTTTTTTACATTCAGTTTAAAAATCTGATGAAGGTTTTGGTTGAATTTAAATGTTATAGATATTTAGACACCACTATGTTTACAAACTATCAAACATTCACTCATTATCTTCCGCTTTATCCTATATTAGGGTCGCTGGGGTGTTCCCCATGCCCATCCAGGGGAGAACGTTTCGGGCGCTGGGCAGATACACCCAGGACAGGGCGCCAATCTATCGCTGGGCACACACTCACAGACACAAACACACTCTACATGGGGCAATTTGGAGAAGTCAGTTGACTTGATCCATGTTTTTGGATTGTGGGAGGAAACTGGAGGAAACTGGAGAACCCGGAGGAAACCCACAGGGACACGGGGAGGGACACCCAGATGGGGATTCGAACCGGGAATTCCCAGTGCTGAGAGGCGAACGTGCTAACCACTAAGCCACCAGTGGCCCAACTATCAAACAATATTATAATATTTCAAAATAAATTATATTATTAGTATAAAATTTCAAGTGTAGGTTTTAGTGTTAATTTTGTGTTGTATGTGTTTTAACTTGGAGATTAAATTTGAATTATTTGCTCCTCTGTGAATTACTACATTGCTGGACAATGTAGCTTGGGCATTGTCAGGAGAAGTCAGGCAACAGTATTCTGGTTTGATTTCAGTCTCTACAGAGTACATTTTTACTTTTCCACATTTTTTATTAATTGTCTCTTTGCCACAGCTTCTGGAATATGTACCGACTTTACTTTCTACTGCAAAAATGGTGATTGTGTAAATAAACTCAATGCAGAGTGTGACAAGGAAAATGATTGCTCTGATGGGTCAGATGAGGTGGGCTGTGGTAAGCATTATTACATTATTTACCTCATCCATTTGTTTTTTTTCAGTATTCATCTTTTCTGATGTGTAATTATTGGTTATTAGTTCAATTATATAATGGCATTTTTTCTATTCTATTTTATCTATTTAAAAAAAGACAATAATCATCTATCCTCTATCAAAATCAGTGAGATTTTATGGATTAAAAAATTAAAAATGTTCTGTTCTGTTCTGTTTTGTAATTATTGGTTATCCACCTATTCGTAGTTTGGAATGAGTTTTGTTTCAAAATCACTGGTTAACTGTTTTGTTATCAAAGGACTTAATAGTTCATCTCTTCCAAAATCAATATGTGAAAGCCTAAAATGCTGATGTAAAATCTTAAATAAAATTTTTGTTTTGTAATAAAAGTATGTATTTATAATCTTATTTATATTATAATTTTAGTTGTAATAGTTTATTAGGGTGTGTGTGTGTGTGTGTGTGTGTGTGCACGCGCGCGCATTACACTGGGTTCACCTGAAACATTTGTGTTTTAGACTGCGGGCAGCGACCATACAAACATAACCGCATTGTTGGAGGGCTAAATGCAGACGTAGGCGAATGGCCATGGCAGGTCAGCCTTCATTACATGAATAGCCATGCATGTGGTGCCTCCATTATCTCTGACAAATGGCTGCTTAGTGCCGCCCACTGCTTCAACACTGGAGACTCTGCGTAAGTACAGCACTGAGCTCAATACATTGTTTAC
The DNA here is from genome assembly GCA_019802435.1 of Corydoras maculifer. Lineage (NCBI taxonomy): Eukaryota > Metazoa > Chordata > Actinopteri > Siluriformes > Callichthyidae > Corydoras > Corydoras maculifer. The sequence goes on from JAFMOD010000374.1 coordinate 1,043,195, forward strand.
TGCATATTTCTGAGTGAAAGTTTATGGTACCAAAATGTGTATACTATTTATTGAACAATTGCTGTATTGATTACAGCCTCAGAAATTGTTACAGGTGTGAAAACCTATTAAAGCAAGTAGTAATGCACCAAAATGTACATTTTGTTTTGTAACCAAACAAAATTAAACATTCAACTGAAGGCTAAATACTAAACACATTTTTTCGATGTGTTTCATTAATTTTGCCCTATTTTTTTACCATTGAATTAGTAAAACCCCATTTTCAAAGAAGATACATCAACAAAAATACATCTAAAGTAATTCAAAAATAATAAAACACTGGGGCGGCACGGTGGCTTAGTGGTTAGCACGTTCGCCTCTCAGCGCTAGGGATTCCCGGTTTGAATCCCCATCTGGGTGGAGTTTCCATGTTCTCCCCGTGTCTGCGTAGGTTTCCTCCGGGTTCTCCGGTTTCCTCCCACAGTCCAAAAACATGGATCAAGTTAATTGAATTCTCAAAATTGCCCCCTATAGAGTGTGTCTGTGTGAGTGAGTGTGTGCCCAGCGATGGATTGGCGCCCTGTCCTGGGTCTATCTGCCCAGCGCCCGAGACGTTCTCCCCTGGATGGGCATGGGGAACCCCCCCCCCCCCCCCCCCCCCCCCCCCCCCCCCCCCCCCCCCCCCCCCCCCCCCCCCCCCCCCCCCCCCCCCCCCCCCCCCCCCCCCCCCCCCCCCCCCCCCCACTGAACATTATCATCCCAAGAGACATACCAATAAAGCACAATATCAAATACAAAAAAATTGCAGAATGACTTGTTGAATATATCTCCGACACACACATACACATACACACACACACATATATATATATATATATATATATATATATATATATATGTGTGTGTGTGTGTGTGTGTGTGTGTGTGTATATATATATATATATATATATATATATATATATATATATATATATATATATATATATATATATATATATATATATATATATATATATATATAATCTGTAATTGTACAACTACACGGTGCATCTGTATATTAGGTGAAGCTGATTAAATGAAGAATATGTGTCATTATTAATAATAATAATAATAATAATATATTCAAATAAATACATTTCAAATTGATTTGTAAATGTGTAAACATTTGCATTAACATTTAATCATTTAGCAGATGCTTTTTTCCGAAGCGACCCAGAAACACAAGTCAGTACAGTAGTTAATGAGGAACCAGTTATGTTGTTTTATTATTTAATCTGATCATAATCCAATCTGGTTTCAAGTCTAAATTCACCTTTTTAAATTTTATTCATTTTATTCATTTATTTATTTATATTTATATCAAGTGCTTCTTGTAGAGATGATTTTTTTTTTTTAAAAAAGCTGGAAGTCTCAACATAACTGACAGAATTTCAAAGATCATTCCACCACTTATCACCACATGAGGTTGTATCGCCAGGCGACATTTGTCACTAGAACGTAGTGAATGAGACAGTGTGTTCATTCGAAAAATTAAAAACGTAGGCAGGATCAGAGATCCAGAGATTGTCCTGTAGGCCAGAGTCAGTGCCTTATACTGATTGTGGGCAGCTACAGGGAGTCAATGGAGTGATAAGTTTATTTGGACTGGTTGAACACCATTCAAACTGCTGTGTTTTGAATCAGCTGTTGAGGCCTGATTGTAGAAGTTGGAGGCAAATACACTCATGACAGTATGCCAATCCATCATTGGGCGCACACACACATATATACACTATATAGGGGCATTTTAAATAGGGACAATTTTAAATAGCCAATTTACCTTGAATCCATGTTTTTGGACTATGGGAGGAAACTGAATAACCCAGAGAAAACCCATGTGGACACGGGGAGAACATGGAAACTCCAACCCAGATTGGGATTCGAAAACTGGATCCTTAGTGCTGTAAGGCGAATGTGCTAACTATTCCATCGTGCCACCCTCTAAATAAATGTGTTGTTTAGAAAAACTAAACTATCTAATACAAAACATCCACAAATTCACAAACCTAAGAAATATTAGCAATTCTGTTCCCAGTTGATTGACTTGTTTGTCATTTATTGAGCTTTGTAAATCTATGAGGATGCCATGACACATTTAAGCAAACGTAAAACATTTAGCACAGTACACCACATTTGACAAAACAATGTTTAACAACTTATTCATTTATAACTTTTTTTTTTTTTTTTTTTTTTTTGTGGACGTTGCATGACTTATTTTGTGGATATTGAAGTTCAGTGCTAGATTTTTTTTTCACTGATTTTTTTTTTTTTAATACTTGGATACAAGCTTTTGAAATTGGAGTAAATTATAATAATTCAGCTTTTTTCCCATAGATTAAACTTCATACACTTGTCTTTAGTCTGAATATTTTTTTAAAGAATGTTTTGAAAATTTAAGAATTTTTCACATGGATAACTATTTTTATCTAACTATACATTCATGACTCATGAGGTGTTCAGGGTTGAGAGTCCATGATTTATATGACAAATTAAGTAGTAAAATATACAAGTGAGCTTCAGCAGAGTTAAATCTTTTGCCTTGGTAATTCATCTTCTATTTATAGCTGCCCAGTTCCTCAAATCCAGGCTTTACAAGAGTTTAAGTAAAAAAAAAAACTAAGAAAACAGTACACTAGAACTGATTAGAGTAAAGAGGACATGTTAATCTGCTTAATGGATCCGACTGTGTGCCAGAACTGCTATATTTGTGCATTTGCAAGAAGGAAAAGCATTTAGAGGATCTAAAGTGTGGTGCTTTCAATACAAATCTGTTCCTTTGAAAATAATATTTCCCACTTTAGCAATGTACATAAATTTGAATAAAATAAGAACAGTGCCATAAACAACTATACTGTGCTTACAGTATCTCATTATTATTATTATTATTATTATTGAATTTTATTATTAGGAAATGGTTTATTAATTTATTTATTTTTTATTTTTTATGGCTGTAATTAAATTAGGTGGGGGGTTGGATGTGAGTGAGATGAGAGAGAAACAAATGAGAAATTTGCTTCTACAAATACGTTTAAATTAAAATTTGAAGTGAAGAAAATACAAAATCTAAAATAAAAGTTGATTAAAAAGTTAAATTTTCAGCTTTACAGAGTAAGTTTATTTTTCCTTACACTTACTCATCTATATACAAAATTTGGAATATTGCACTTGCATTTCTTTTAAAGCTCTGTCATCTGCATAGGCCAAAACACCTTTTGCAATAGATGACACTGTGATAGTGATACTAGACAGATTGAAGATCTATTGAAGATCTTCCCTCAGCCTACACCAAAGATGTTATACAATCAAGCTGTAAATCTGACCAGATAAAGGGCATACTGACCTCATGTATATCAGCAAACTTAGAGTATCACCATCTTTGACTAAGAGACTAATATATAAAAATTAAAGCTTAATGGCGGCAGCATGGTGGCTTAGTGGTTAGCACTTTTGCCTCCAGTGCTGGTGATCCAGGTTCGAGTCCCTATCTGGGTGGAGTTCCCATGTTCTCCCCAGACAGATTGGCGCACTGTCCTGGGTGTATCTGCCCAGTGTCTGAAACGTGACACTAGTAGAGGATTAAGCAGTCGACAATGAATGAATGAATGACTGAAAAGCTCATTTTATATGAAATACTTATAATTCATTATTTAAAGAACACCCATAGTCTCTTCGACCAAATGCCTTCTCTTCGTCGACTGATTAAAATACCCACTTTGTCATCATTGATCAAACTTAAATCAATATCTTTAATGAAGTAAAAACAGATTCTCAATCTCCCAGATAAAAAGTATGTGTGATTTCTAGCAACCATTGCCTTCAAATGATCAAATAATAAAATCAGCACATAATAGACATGTATATAGTATTTTTTTTAAACACCTAAGCCTCACTTTATTTAATTGAAAAGGAAAAACTGCTCTTGTGGTAGTGTTCAGGAGTACATCAGACTGTCAACTTCAGTAGAAGCGAACTGGTAGTCCGTGCAAGTCCAGTAAAATGACCAATTTCGAGTGCTGTGGTTCAAAGCTGAGATTTTTTTTTAGCGAGTTTCTGTAGATCTTCTATTTTTGTCTCTTTAAACCTCTTTACAGTAAAGTCATAGAGCTTGTGTTAGATGTAGAAGTTCTGACACTTAAAGCTCTTCTATGGGCTTTTCCCATATCTTTCCATTGACTTAAAATGTCAAGACATGATGTGCCTTCGGGAGCTTTGCAACTATGCTTTCATTCCAGCAGCAAGTTTCCAGAATTACCTCATGCAGTGGAGGGATGTTAAATGCAATTAACTTCATTCATTTATTATCTTCCGCTTTATCCTCTATTAGGGTGCGGTGGGGTTCCCCATGCCCATTCAGAGGAGAACGTTTCGGGCGCTGGGCAGATGGACCCAGGACAGGGCGCCAATCCATTGCTGGGCACACACTCACTCACACAGACACACTCTATATGGGGCAATTTGGAGAACTCAATTGACTTGATCTATGTCTTTGGACTGTGGGAGGAAACTGGAGAACCCGGAGGAAACCCACAGGGACATGGGGAGAACATGGAAACTCCACCCAGATGGGGATTCGAACTGGGAATCCCTAGAGCTGAGAAGCGAACATGCTAACCACTAAGCCACTGTGCCGCCTGCAATTAACTTATAGACCAGTAATTGATTTCAATCACTTTTTCTCAAAAAATTCTCTTTTCTCCTCCTTCGGGAAAATTACAACAGCTTAATTCTTGCACCCAAAATTCTCTCCAACCACTGACAAACTGCTGTATTGCCACTCAAATGCCTTATTCTGGCTCACTCTCTATCGGCGTCTCGAGGGAGACACCATCTCTGAATCAAATCAGTCCCCAAACTGTAATTATTGAAATCAGTTCCTCAGAAAATGGTTAACAGGCAGTAAATTAATTTTTTTGGTAGAAATTCCAATCAGAATTATTTTAAAATGTTGGAGTCAGTAAGGGCAGCACGGTGGCTTAGTGGTTAGCACGTTCGCCTCTCAGCGTTAGGGATTCCCGGTTCGAATCCCCATCTGGGTGGAGTTTCCATGTTCTCCCCGTGTCCGCGTGGGTTTCCTTCTGGTTCTCCGGTTTCCTCCCACAGTCCAAAAACATGGATCAAGTCAATTGAGTTCTCTGAATTGCCCCATATAGTGTGTGTATGTGTGCGTGTCTGTGTGAGCGTGTGTCCAGCGATGGATTGGCGCCCTGTCCTGGGTGTATCTGCCCAGCGCCCGAAACGTTCTCCCCTGGATGGGCATGGGGAACCCCACCGCGACCCTAATATAGGACAAAGCATAGGATAATAAATGAATGAATGAATAGAGTCAGTAATTAAATTCATTGTCTTAGATGACAGTGAAGTAAATCTGTCAATTGGGACATACCTCCAATTGTGAGACTCTGCATGCAGTTGAAATGTTACACAAACACCACTAACAATGCTTGCAAAACAGATTTAAGACAACACATATTAATCCTATAATTACAAAAAAGGATAACCAGATTTTGGACACACAAATAGTGAGCCACACTCATATAATTCTAAAGCTGCAACATGCACACTCAACATATTTACAGATCAGACAGCAACCATTTAGATCAAAACAAAGCAAAACATTTTACAGCTAAGAAAAAAATTACAAATTAAAATTTTTAATAAAATTGCAGGGTCTTGAAAAGCTCGTCACATGTGCCCTCAAGCCTGCTAAATCGAGATCTATGGTACTGAAAAGAGGGAAATTGGTTGACCAATTCTGTTTCTCCTTGGCTGGAGCTGTTATTCCTTTCATTAGTGAGGAGCTAGTGAAAAGGGGAAGGTGTCTGGGAAAGGTGTTTGACTCATCTCTGAAGGACACTGCTACCATTCAGAAGTCCAACAAAGAGCTGGAAAGTTGGCTCATTAAGGTTGACAAGTCAGGTCTGCCAAGCAGATTCAAGGCCTGGATACCCCAGTATTCCATCCTAATCCATGTTCTGTGGCCTCTGCTGGTTTACTTAGTCCCAGTGTCAACAGTGGAGTCCCTGAAGAGGAAGATCACAAGCTTTCTCCGTAGATGGTTGGGCCTCCCCCACAGCCTCAGTATTGCGGTACACTATGAAACTAGTACCATCTTACAGCTCTCATTCAGTGGTCTCATGGAACAGTTCATGGTGGCACTCACAAGAGAAGCACTCCAGGTAGGGACTCCCGGGACAAGAAAGTGTCAGCTGCTGGCATCAAGATAAGAACAGGAAGGAAGTGGAGAGCAGAAAGAGCAGTGGAGGTGGTGGAGCTGGTGGGGGCGGAGGCTACCTAGAGAACTGGCTTAGGCTTTATCTCAAAGACCCAAGTGGGCAAGGCCTGAAGGAAAGAGAGACACCAGCTGATCCAGGAAGAGATTCGAGCAGGTGTGGAAGAAGAACGCGAGTTGAACAGTGGGCACAGCAAAATACCAAGAGCTGCTGGAGAAGTGCCGGGAAGGGGGCTGGAAAACTTATTATGAGCCAATAGAGGTGGGGTGTAGAGGCTTCGCAGGACGTTCACTCTACAAACTCCTCAATCAACTGGGCCTAACAGGCGTAGGTAAGAAGAGGGCCATTCGATCCGTTTGTGAAGCCGCAGAGAAGGCTGTGGTTGAAGAGTGCTGAACCATGGGTTGTTGCTGCTGGGATGCAAGCGGGGGTCGGATCAACCTCAGCTGGGTCGCCTAGGCGAGGGGGTCTGATGTTGTAAGACCCAGTCACCCCAGGTAACATCCCAGTGCATGTAGAAGATGTAGCTTGCATATATATATATATATATATATATATATATATATATATATATATATATATATATATATATATATATATATATATATATATATATATATATATTTTAAACCTTGTTAAGCTGTGTTTATTACTTCTATTTTTTATTGTTAATATTATTATGAATATTAAACCTCCTCAGTATTGAGTAAGTCCTCAGTAAGTTTTCAGTACATCCATGTTAAGAATTCTAACAGGTGCATGTGATTTTGCTGTGCCTCCAGCAGGGGGAGCGTTGAATCAGTGTTTTGGCGTTGAGTCATTATATAAAATGTTTTATGCAAAATGTTGAAAATATCTTTGTTTATTATCATCAATTCATATTAAAAGACAAACGGTTGTCTGTGGTAAATGAAAATGTTCTTTTCTTAAAATTATTAATAAGCAGTCTTCTGGATTGGAATTGTTAATGAAAGAATGCAGATTCCCAGAGTCTCTGAATGACTACTTTTAGTGGACTTAAAAAAGAAATAAAAAGTAGAAGAAATTAATGTAGAAGGTTTTTTTGTTTCATGTTATTGGCAATTTGCTTTTTTTAACTTTAAAATGTTTCTGATCTTTACTTCAAGATTATGTGATTATACATTTAGCTTTTTGTTAGCTGTGCTTTTCTAGGCTCTGCAAAGACAGAAGATACATTTTCAAATGTAGACATACACCCGACTAGATTCTTAGGGTATTGTTTGTTTGTACCCAGGTCACATAATGAGAGTATAATTACTAGTTCTTTTTATTATAATTAATAAGTGAAATTAGTAAAGAAATAAGGGTAAATAACCGGCACCAAAAATTACACACCAAAATAATCAGATTTACTAAATAACTTGGGCTCCTGTATAATCAGGATTTGCATTTTAGAATTTTCGCAGAATTCTCAGTGATATTTTATGACCATTGTTCCCTTTTTGTGTACAGGTACCATGACGTCTCTAACTGGCAGACATACAGTGGGATGCGGGATCAAATGAATATAGATAGCAATGTCCAGATAAGGGATTTGAAAAGCATTATTACTCACCAAGACTACAACCAGGTGACATATGATAATGATATTGCAGTGCTGGAGTTGACAAAACCTCTGGTTTTCTCCAGCACTGTTCATCCAGTGTGTCTTCCTGCCAAATCACATGTCTTTCCACCTGGCATGAACTGCTGGGTCACAGGCTGGGGGGCACTGAGAGAAGGAGGTAAACATGTCCTGAATTTTCTTTTCTTCAAATTGCAAGACACCTCTTTTGTTAAGTCCTATATACCATGCCTAAAGCTTTAGGTCTTTAAATAATAAATTATTATTTCTAATAAATAATAATAAATAAATAAATAAATATTTTTTCAAATAAATAAATCTTTTTTGGTGGTATGCTTTTCTTGTGTAGTTTTTATTTTCCCTATTTCTTTGATTTTACATACAATCTTAAATGCAAACATTTGAACATCCCTGTTTAATTTAGTTGTTAAATGTCAGAGAATTAATTTTACTTAGTTTAAAATTATTAATGTAGCATCTTGTGCAATAGTGCATTTTCTAAAGCAGCTTTATGAACTATAAAGACTGAATCACCAAAGAGCAAGCCAAGGGGACAGTAAAAAGAAAATAACCCTTTGACCTTTAAAAATAACTGATTTGGTCTTTTATGATGAATTGATTTTGCGAATAAAAATAAATAAAAATACATTGTTTAACCAGGAGTAAAAACAGGGTACAGAGAAAAATAGGCCTTAAAACCAGATCAAAACAAGTGATCAGGATGTATTATAATATTGTAGATCATCTGATTTCTCTATAATTCACTGAGTTGTGGCGTTTTCTCAATTGGAAGTTGCTTTGGATAACAATGCAAGCTAAATGACCAAACGTAATGTAATAAAAATGTGTAAATATATTCATACTCTCTCTTTCTATATCTTTTACTCCTTTCTCCCTCAACACCTTTTTATTCATGTTCAATTTGCTTTCTTTTTGGTGTTTCTTCTTTTCAGTGAGAATATTAAATACATGAAGAGGTGCTTACTTACTGTGTGACTTTTTATAAAATGTTTGAATAAAAGAAATCTCTCTCTTTCTCTCTCTCCATTCCTTGTTGTCTTTGTGTGTGTGTGTGTGTATTTGTTTGTTTACAGGGCAGCCTACTTCAGTCCTGCAGAAAGCTGAGATAAAAATCATCAATGATACAGTATGTGATTCAGTCACAGAGGGTCAGGTGACCTCACGCATGATGTGCAGTGGTTTTCTTACTGGAGGTGTGGATGCCTGTCAGGTAGACTTACTTACTCTCTCACGGACATACTCACATGCAATGAATATTTATTGCTATATGGTTACATTACATTATTTTGTTATATTTACTTGATTAATAGTACCAATGGTCGTATCCTTAGGCTGTTTTTTAAACCGAAACTTGCCAGTCTTTAGAACAAATCTTAAGTAATCATGAAATGTACAGTATAAGAATTTTTATTTGAAACCCTAAATGAAGTGAAATGCCAAGCTGTTTGTTTTCTGCAAGCTTTTTCAGTTTTTATATATGCATACAGGTGTGTGCTGAATTGAGAAGAGTTTTTTTTTTTTTTTTTGTAATAGTGGTTCATATGTACCACTGAGCCATGAAATTAACTTTGTTTTTGCACTCAATTTTTGTTCCATTTATATTACAACCACTTTTATATAAATGTACTTTCAAATAAAAGACCATAGACAACCCACAATTTTGGCAAAAATTTTACATTAATAAACCATAAAAAGAGAGGAATAAAATTATTATAGAGCATCACAATTGTTTTTTAGCTCACATTGAGGAAAAAATAGGAAATTACTCAATTCTGAAAAAAAGATGTTATGGAATCATTTTATAAATTGCAAACAAGACAAAGACAAACCCATTCATACCAATATAATACATATTCAGTTCACTTAACTTTCAGGTCATTAAATTTTATCAGGTAAATGATAATCCCAGTAGAGCCTCACACATAGAGTGGAAGAACATAAACCTTTTTTTCAGTTTTGAGGTTTTATTTATATTCAGAAATCTAAAGAAGAAAAAAAACTAAATAAAGTTATTTTACTGAGTTTTAATATTACATGCGGCACGGTGGCTTAGTGGTTAGCACGTTCGACTCTCAGCGCTAGGGATTCCCGGTTCGAATCCCCATCTGTGTGGAGTTTCCATGTTCTCCCCGTGTCTGCGTGGGTTTCCTCCGGGTTCTCTGGTTTCCTCCCACAGTCCAAAAACATGGAACAAGTTAATTGAATTCTCAAAATTGCCCCCTATAGAGTGTGTCTGTGGGAGTGAGTGTGTGCCCAGCGATGGATTGGCGCCCTGTCCTGGGTCTATCTGCCCAGCGCCCGAGACGTTCTCCCCTGGATGGGCATGGGGAACCCCACCGCGACCCTAATAGAGGATAAGCAGGAGATAATGAATGAATGAATTAATATTACATGAGTAAACCATTATGCTTTCAGATATTCACCCACATTTACACTTATGCATGTACAGCCCTTTTTTCCTTGAACCCATGATATAGTTCAAACTAACCTTTGTGAACTATTCATCAAAACTTTGAACTGAACACATTATATTACAGCCTTTTCATTTGTATCCGATAATACTAAATGTGATACTGTAAGCGCACTCTACCAAGCCTCTTTCATACAGCTTTTTTGGAATGCCTACAATATTTCTTTTAACTTGTTTTATTGAGCCCATGTTTGAGCCCAACTGTCCAAAACTGGAATTTTGTCAAACCACAAACTAATAACTTTTTTTTCTCTCTCTCTCTCTTTTGAATGCAGTTTTCACGTTGAATCTGTTTCTTTCTATAACTTATTTGCTGTATTTTAATCTTCTATCTGTGTAGTGTAGTTTCATTCACCTATTTAATCTTTCACATTTAAGCCTGGGCAGGTTGGGTGTAAAAATGTATCAGGCTGAAAAAAAAGTATATCAGAATATACTGTGTGAGTGATGACAAAACTGCCTCACTTGTCCACTTTCCATCATTTCTGATCTGCATTAATTTCATAAAGAAGTCTTTTCACAATATTTTAATGTGAGAGAATATTTGTGATTGCAGTAGACTTTTTCTATGTGGAGTTTATTAGTTCTTTGCATGTTTGGTATAATGGGATACTTCCATAGTACTGAAAATGTTAGTACATGAATTGCAAAAAAATATGCCACAGGTGCAATCTTGTGTTCTGCTATTATTTGAACAACTTAATTAATATTGATATTATTGCTTTCTGTTTGTCTTGTGTAGGGTGACTCGGGCGGTCCTTTGGTGTGTGTATCACAGGAAAATATCTGGTTTCAATCTGGGATTGTGAGTTGGGGTGAGGGTTGCGCAAGGCGCAACAAACCTGGTGTCTACACACGTGTTACCAAGTTCCGTGAATGGATACACAAACACACCAATGTGTAGCTATGCTGAGACCTGTGTGGACCTATTGTACTTATATGGTTTGTGTGCCAGTGTCCTGAGTATGTGTGTGTGTGCACACGCAACTGTGGGTGTGCATCTGTGTTCATATCTAACAGATAAATATGACAAGGAAAATCCACCTTCTAAGTCAAGTGACTATATTTAAATTTTGTTTAAATTTGATAAAAAATTTAATTATGCAGCTAAGTTAGAAAAAATGTTATTCTGTTTATTAGGCATTTTAATTATTTTATGCTGTATATGCTATATATGCTATCTATTTTTTAACAGAACATATGAAGATTCTTTTTTTTTTTCTCTCAAAAGAACCTAAAACCCCTTTAATGGTATGGAACCATGCACAAAGTTGTTGTTAATGTCTGTTTTCAATAGCCAGAGTAAACAGCCAGAGCCAGGACAAGTTATCTGGCATTCTGAGTGGCAGCATCCCTGTATCACAGACAAGGCATTCTCCATTAAAGTGCTGTTATAAAGGAATCTCCAGTTCACATGGCATGAAGTTCCCACGTACCTCAGTTCTCCTGCTTTTGCTCAGCTTTCAGGACTTTTCACTTTAAGGGTTGATGGACAGCTTGGGGTTTTATGCTTAAAATGTTTTGTTTTCTGTTTTGATTATATTGTCAGGTTTATATAAAGTTTTCTATGTTTTAAATTTCAAATGGCTTTATACTGCTTTTATAACACAGCACACAGCAGTTCTCTGAACATATATTAATTCAAGATCACGTAATTCCAATAAGAATATTTCATTTTACAAATTTTAGACAGCATTAATGAAAAATCACTTTGTTTTTAGCATGGCTGTGCACCAAACATATTTTAATGAGAATAATATGGAGGAATTATGTCCAGACCTAAAAAACATCGAGCAACTTCCGAATGCTCTAAGCGAGGTCTTCGTGACCGCTGATTCAAATAATTAACATGTCAGATACAGCACATAAAGGAACAAAGATTAAACATAAATTGGAAACAAGCAAAACTGTTTTGATATAAGGATAAACACATTCAAGGCAAATTATCATTTCCCTTGATTTATCTCTAGCTGAGCTACAGTATACCTCATACTCATAACTGTTCATAAGCATAAATTGCGGTTCCTGTGACAACTGCCAGTTTCGCATTATTAATGTCATATCGCTGTCTTCCAGCCTTGTTGTTGTTTCTTATTTGTGTTGGTAAACCATCCATCCCATTATGAATAGGTTTGCATTTTGTATTTGATATTGTCAGTGTTCATGATACATTATTACCACATGACTTAATCTACCAACAGGTAGATCACTGGTAGCACCTTTAAAAAATTGTAAATCATTCTGTGTATGTAAATACCTTGTGTTTTGAGTGCAGTTAAAAATGAAATATGAGCCAGCATCCTTGCAAAATGTTGACTGGGGTCATTTAGGCTGAAATGTTTTGATAAATTAAGGTGTACAAAATCGTGAGACTGTGGCTTAACCCTAATATGTTTACTGGAAAATGAATATCAGATTTTTGTTCTAAGATTATGAAACAACACGTCTCATAACCCCTGGGTATCTGTTCTAAAAATTTTAATATTTGTTTTATTTACATATTTTTAACAGAGAAAATGCATAAAAATATTCATTCATTCATTCATTATCTTCCGCTTTATCCTATATTAGGGTCGCGGGGGGGTTCCCCATGCCCATCCAGGGGAGAACGTTTCAGGCGCTGAACAGATACACCCAGGACAGGGCGCCAATCCATCGCTGGGCACACACACAGACACACACAAACACACTCTACATGGGGCAATTTGGAGAACTCAATTGACTTGATCCATGTTTTTGGACTGTGGGAGGAAACCGGAGAACCCAGAGGAAACCCACACGGACACGGGGAGAACATGGAAACTCCACCCAGATGGGGATTCGAACCGGGAATCCCTAGTGCTGAGAGGCGAATGTGCTAACCACTAAGCCACCGTGCCGCCCTGCATAAAAATATAAGTTTTTAAATTCTGTTTAAGATGGCAAAATAACACTTGAAAGGTTTCAGGAACACCCACAATTAGCAGTTTACCTGATCACAAGTTATCTAATTTTGTTATCTAACCAAAAAATAACTATAGTATAACTGTTTTTATACTTTTTACCTGAAGTGTACAGTATATCCTGTGCGGAGCCGGAAAAACCATCAAAGCCCTCCCTTCAAGACATGCTCGAAAGTGTGACAATCAGGGTGGCACGGTGGCTTAGTGGTTATCATGTTCACCGTCCAGCACTGGGGATCCAGGTTTAAATCCTGATCTGGATGGAGTTTCCATGTTGTCTTTGTGGGTTTCCTCCCAAAGTCCACAAACGCTCGATTCAAGGTGAATTAGCTACTCTAAATCACCCATATATAGTGTATCTGTGTGTCTAAGAGAGTGTGCCCAGCGATAGATTGGCGCCCTGTCCTGGGTGTATATGCCTAGCGCCTGAACCGTTCTCCTGGTTTGGCTTGGGGGAACCCCCCTCCCCCCTTTCTGTATAGTGTAGTTCTCTGCAGGTTTTGTAAAGATGTATTGGACAGTAATTTCATGCCAAACAATAGTAACTAGTTACCAGTGGTATCCTTGTTCTAAATAGATTGATTTACAGCTCTCTGATTGTATGACATCATCAACATGTTGACAATGATCACAAACATGAGAAAAGTAAGCTGTTGGTTCACAATGGTAAATGTATATATTTTCCATTAATAAGGATGACAGTGGGCGGCACGGTGGCTTAGTGGTTAGCACGTTCGCCTCTCAGCACTAGGGATTCCTGGTTCGAATCCCCATCCGGGTGGAGTTTCCATGTTCTCCCCGTGTCCGCGTGGGTTTCCTCCGGGTTCTCCAGTTTCCTCCCACAGTCCAAAAACATGGATCAAGTCAATTGAGTCCAAATTGCCCCATGTAGTGTGTGTCTGTGTGTGAGTGAGTGAGTGTGTGCCCAGCGATAAGTTGGCGATAAGTCCTGGGTGTCTGCCCAGTGCCCAAAACTAACCCTAATAGAGGATAAAGCGGCAGATAATGAATGAATGAAGGATGACAGTGATGCACATTTATTAGACCATGCAAGCTGTTAAAAGATAAGTAGCTGAATGAAAATGTGGAATTCTTTGTCAGGCTTGCAATTATTTTCCATTAAAAATTGGATGGTAGAAAAAAAAAGGTGGGGGGTGCAGGATCAATTAACGGTCAGGTTAGATAAATCTACAGTGTAGCTGGTTTTCTCCACAACTACTGACTAAATATAAATGTAATAGATGGTAGAGGTTCCCAAGTTAATGGAATGTTCAAACAGATGAGTTCTTAATATGTAATGTGCTGCTGTGCCACCTTATTTTGCTCTGGATGCATCACCACTGTTTTATTTTTATAATTTAATAGTTATTTTTGTTTAATTATCATGAGTTACACTTAGACTAATTTTCCACTTATAATGCATAAGTCTTTTATTAGTATAGAAGTTAACATAAGGTTTTATTAAGATGCATGATTATAATAGTGCATGTGAGCACTGATGAGATGTGACATATATTTGAATTTGAGTTTTTGGAAAATGGGGATTAAAATTTACCAAAAAAAAAACAGGTTTCAGGAAGTTATTGATATCATGTATTGTTCATACATGTGGAATAAGATTTAAATATTGGTTTTATTTGAAATGGTTTTATTTAAATATAAATATGTGTACAAAGTTAACAAGCAACAATAGCTCAAATAAGCAATTAAAAGGTCACACAAAAAAATTAGTGTTCATATAATATAAGCTTGAGTATGACAAGAAACTCAGGCTTAAATAAAACTGCTAAAATTAAAATCAAGAAATAAAGCAACTTTTTTATGCATTCGTATTAGAAATGTATTTTAACAGCTGAGCAGCTTACACACTGTACATTAAGGCTTATATAAAGTAGAAAAATAAAGACAAGCAATTTTTTTCAACAACACTTTCATTCCTTTTTTCCCCCCCAATAGAGCCAGGTCAGTCAGGCCCGAAGAAAAAAATGGCAGTACAGGAAACCCAGGATGGGGTTACATCGTATGCAGTGAAGAAACAGTTCACATGTGGAATGGTTATGGAAATTCTTGATACGTTCACATAGACACGTCATCTGCATGCAACGAACAGGAGGACACATGTTCACCAGGAGCATCATGGTGTCATTCTGTAAACATCATTGATTGTGTTGGTGTGGATAACCACAGGCCCCTGAACTGAGCAGAGGCACCTTTGATTTTACACTGTATCCAAAACTAGTAACATGCCTTTCATGCCATACATTTTGGGGTACAGTGGGGAAAGAAAAGATGCTTTGTCTCTTCACGGGCTTTGTCTCTTTTTGCGATGCACTTTGTGCATTTCTCAGAGTCTTTATTAATACTGGTCTTTGTTCAAAAACAACCCATCAGAAGCACTAGTAGTCATTTGATTTCTTTGTCGCTGACACATGAATGTGCTTAGAATTCCTTCATCATGCCATAATGTAAGATTCCTTTTTTTTTTTTTTTGATTGTGGCCCAGCATCAAGTTCTCCTTTACAAAGATTAGTCTACTCGAGCTTGCATTCTCATTGTCTCATTATCACAATGGCTTCAATTATCTGGAAACTGAACGAGTTGACACAAGTCGATGAGTTTGGACAATCCAGTATCCGTCAATGGTCACACATGAGTCTGCATGCGTTGCTGTGATGGCCTGCTGTAGTCAGATTGTTGTGAAGATGCGTACGAGAAGCGGGATGACCCGGACACTTTGCTGGCCTGATCTGTTTGCTCATAGTTGTCCACTTTCTCAAAGGAGGCTGGTTTGACATAGCTGGTAAAGGCACGGCCATAGGTGGCAGGCATATACAATGGGTCATGTGAATACATAATGGAAGTTGTCTGCTGTTGGGTCTGAGGTTGTGGCTGCTGTGGTGGTTGTTCGTAGGTGGTGCGATTGGCTGGTGTTGTGGCGTAACGATTCGAAAAATCATAGACACGCGGCTGAGTGGCTGTCTGGCTGTAGAGTGGACCAGGAGACGGCAGCTGGCATGGTGTGTAGACAGGTCGAGAGTTCGAGGCAAATTCAGAGAAGTTTGTACGAGCAACGTGGCGGTCTTCATGCCCTCGCACATTGTAATAGCCATTTGTGGGATCCTGAGTAAAAAAGAAAGCAAAAAGTTGCCAAAAATTACAAATAAGTACTGGAATCACTGCTTAAAAGAAAAAGTATTTAAAAAAAACAGAAAAACTTTCTTTAGCCTAAATAATAAACTTGTGTGCCATGAAACACCAAAACACAGGGTATTTATTGTAAGGACTTATCAAAGTCTGATTTTCACAACACCTTTTTGTGGTAGTATTCTATAAACCCATTCGTTTTGAAAACTCTGCGTAATAGTTTCACCTCCAATTATCTTAAGACAGGTTCTCTATTTAGGTAGTTCCCCATGTTCTCCCCGTGGCCACGTGGGTTTCTTCCGGGTTCTACAGTTTCTTCCCACAGTCCAAAAACATGGATTTAAGGTAAAGTGAATGCTCTAAATTGCCCTATTTAAAGTGTGTGTGTAAGTGAGTGTGCCCAGTGATTGTGCCCAGATTGGCACCCTGTCCTGGGTGTATCTGCCCAGCACACAAAACTTGAAAGCTCTATTTCATAGTGATACATGTCATAGGTTATATCCCATATTTTGCTAATGAGCAAGTGAGGGAACAAGACAACATTAACAGTGACAAGTGTAAACCAGAAAAAACACACATTGAATTGAAAAAACTGTTCTAGTTTGGGTCAGCACTCACTGTGTGCTTGGTAAAGAAGTATTCTGTTTCAGTATGTGATCATATAGTATTCACACAAGTGCAAGGCTTAAGGGTGCTCATCATTGTGTTCCTTTATCGCTAATATTTCTAATGACAGTTAAATTCGTAGGAGATCCTTCACTGTAGAATTTTACTACACAGAATATTAATTATTATAGTAAAAGAAATCATAAAAGGTTATTAGCACTGACAATACTGAGCAAACAGGAATAACAGATAAATAGAAATATATATTGCGGTAGAGGTGCTATTTCCCTGAAATCAGTTTTTGCAGATTGGAAGGTCTGTATTATTTGGTACTTTGTGTCCATTTTTCACCCCCTCTCCTGAAAAGGTGATTGATCTTTTGCTCATAAAAGTCTCACCTTGATATCTGATCTCTCGTCATCCTCTTCTTCCAGCAGATCACTGTGTTCAGTGCGCGAAGTCCCAGGGGACTCGCTACTGTTGGGAGCCTGAAAATCACAGATGGGTTATGCACATTTTTAGTTTTTTTTTTCCATTGCCATCCAAACACTTGCACACTGCTGCATGCTAACTGCTATCCAGCTGAGCTCTCATTAGTATGCTCTTACCGCATGTGTAGCCAAGTGTGAACTCCGAAACAACTAAGACACTAACAGATGCTACTTTTTCATAAAACAGGCACATGTTTGGAACTCTGTAAAAAAACTGTAACTACACTTTATAGCTGGAAGCATGTGGACACTTTCTGAACTAATTGACCAAGTACTCACATTTGTGCCCAAAGTTTAAAGTATGCACTTCTCTTTTTCAGTATGACATGCTCTATGTACATCGAACAAATTAGATATGGAAGAGTTTTGGTGGCCTGCACAGAGCCACTACAAATTCTCTGTGACCCTTAAAATCCTCTTTGACTTCAGTAAGTACAAATTGCTACAGATAAATATGAAGTCTTTGCAAAATATTGGAAACTGTTATGGTAAAAAAAAGGGAGGAAGAATTTTGTATCTTTTAAATTGAAGCATTATAGTTCACATACATTTGAACATCCACATTTGGTTGGATTTTCATTCATTCATTCATTCATTCTCCCGCTTATCCTCTATTAGGGTCGCGGTGGGGTTCCCCATGCCCATCCAGGGGAGAACGTCTCGGGCGCTGGGCAGATAGACCCAGGACAGGGCGCCAATCCATCGCTGGGCACACACTCACTCACACAGACACACTCTATATGGGGCAATTTTGAGAATTCAATTAACTTGATCCATGTTTTTGGACTGTGGGAGGAAACCCACGCAGACACGGGGAGAACATGGAAACTCCACCCAGATGGGGATTCGAACCGGGAATCCCTAGCGCTGAGAGGCGAATGTGCTAACCACTAAGCCACCGTGCCGCCATTGGTTGGATTTTTTTCGGGATATTAGTTAACGTCTACTTAAATCTAATTAATACCGTGGGTGTACAAATTTACCATTGGTTCTTTTACATCCTCCTCATCATCATTGCCACGAGCAGCATTGTGGTCACTATGTACAATCTGAACACGGATGTCACTCTTGGACAGGCGAGTTCCTTTATTGCCTGCAAATGAAGGAGAACAGAGTGGTGAACCTTTCACATTTAATTGGACTTTCTGTTGTAGCTCAGGAGTTACGGTGTTGAGCTATCAATCTAAAGGTTGTGGGTTCAATTTCACTGATGTGACCAATGTGGGTTCTTGAGCAAGACCCTGTTAGGAAATATCAATTTCCACGATGAACCTTTCCTGGAGGAGTCGAAAAACCACAATGCAGACTCATTGCTCCAGGGTATCAACCTTGTGTTCTGACCCCAGTAATCAGTTTGGGATACTTGTATATCTCTTTTAATAAAAGCGTCTGCTAAATAATATCATGTAACTAAATAAGAGTGTATTCAATATATTGTGAAAAATTGGAACATTCTGTGAAAACTTGTCCTCCCAAGGTTTATTCCTCAAAAATCAACAATAACTTTATTTATTTTTGGCTTGCTGTTTGGGGGTTCAGACTTGGAACACTGCAAAGCTGCTTTGAGTATATCTATATATATGAGACTATATTTGCTATCTACTATAGCAAAAGTGCTATATGAATTAACTTGGGAAAAAATTTCTAATGAAGAAAATAAATGTACATGAAAGCTTAAATAAAAATTGATACAATTTTTCTAATCACAAAAAAATGTAAACATTTAAATAAGGATAATTTGGGAGTCAGTTTGATTTTTCATCAGAAAAAAAGTTGTGTTGTATCAAATCATTCCTAAGGTGGGCTGTGAGTTTTCTCAACAAAGTCCTTAGACCAGGTCTTTACAAGTAAACTGTTGCCTTAAAGCAGAAAGCATATATTTCTTTGAAATTTTGTACTGTCCTCTAACATTCTCTACCACCAAGAAATGGAACCAAGACCAAACATATTAAGTATTTTTAGCTATATTATGTATGAAATCATACTGATGCATCTGGATTTTTTAAACTAACCTTTGGTGGCATAGCGACAGCAGATGGATGCTATGGTTATGACACAGACGATGAAGACGCAGCCACCACCGACAGAGGCTCCAATGATGATCAGTAATGGCAGGGCCTCTTTAATACAAACAATACAAAAACACCAGATCAGACATAAACCCACATTTAGAGTTTCAGGCATGTTTATTATATAGTGTATAGTTTATTGTGTTTGTACATCTAGTCCCAAATCTTTATCAAGTATTTGGAAAATAAATAAATGTGAGGGACTTTGTATGGTTTAATTATCTAGACAAACACCAACATTCCTATATTTTACTTAAAAATATTATGTAAAAATGGTGATTAAAAATAATGCCATTCATTAATCCCACAATATTTACTTAAAACAATAAAAAGCTACTGTTAGTCATTATTTTAATAAAATGTATTATATGTAGATTCTGTCTTCTGTGTTTTGACATGTTAAAAAATGATTTATTATATATTTGTTTGTGGCGGCATGGTGGCTTAGTGGTTAGCACGTTCTCCTCTCAGCGCTAGGAATTGCCGGTTCGAATCCCCATCTGGGTGGAGTTTCCATGTTCTCCCCGTGTCCGTGTGGGTTTCCTCCGGGTTCTCCAGTTTCCCCCCACAGTCCAAAAACATGGATCAAGTCAATTGAATCTCCAAATTGCCCCATATAGAGTGTGTTTGTGTGTGCCCAGTGATAGATTGGTGCCCTGTCCTGAGTATCTCCCCAGCGCCCGAAACGTTCTCCCCTGGATGGGCATGGTGAACCCCCCCGCGACCCTAATATAGGATAAAGCGGAAGATAATGAATGAATTAATATATATTTGATTGTATCTTTTCATCTTGTTGCATTTCCTATTTTATCTTTATCTTTCTTTCCATTAAAACAATCTGTTTCATTTATAATGTGTTTAGAAAAAGTAAAAATTAGATTTAGATTTAAGGTATCTGTGCATTTAGTGAGAAATACGATATAATATGGTCAGTGAATGGTATGCTTAAATGTCTTCTCTAACAACAAAGGTTCAAGGCAGCAATCATGTCCATATTGAAAGACCTGGACATTTCAGATCTTTGTTTGTAGGCACACATATCATTTGAAGGTTTCTTGTTTCCCAGTTGCCTTTTCCTTACTCTGCCAAATACCAGTCTGTTTACTGATGGATGGATTATTTAGTAATAATAAGTTTAAGTAGGCAAAACATGTCCACCATTCTCCATCCTTTTCTCTTCTTAGTATTTATTTTTTTCTAAAGACATTCTATAATTGCACTTTGTGGTTTTATAATTACAAACATTTACCCTGTTCTCTAATGTTCAGGACCAGCACAAGACCACTAGAAGCTGCTCTTGTTTTGGTGGTGGACTATGTTCCCTTTGAGCATAATATTTTTTAACAGCAAAACATAGAGTAACAATTAAAACATTACAGTTGTTCCATTTTAGGTGTACACCATTAAAAGTGAATGAAGGTAAAAATTCTGTATACTATTTCAGAAACCTTTAACTTTATGTATATATCACTGCAGACATCTGATTAATTCAATGTTAAAGACACCCACAACTATTTGTCGGAATGCACCTTTTGGCAGAGACATGAGCTTTAGAAGCCTGTGTTTTTGTGGATGCTATAAAAAAATATTTTCCTCGAATGAAACAACAGTCAGATCTATTTTTTCTTTCCATTTCCACATTTAACGCTCTTTGAGTACATTTTTTTGGGTTACCAGTGCACCCACCCATCAGTGTCACTACAGTGCTGAGAATGATCCACCACTTAAAATATTCACTACAATATTAGTATAATAATTAAAACTGGCACCTAGTATTGTTAATTGCTTTGTAAAAAGACAGACTGCAAATAAACCAGTGTGTCTACATTTTATGTCTAGTTCAGTAATTATTTATTCTGAAAAAAGTTCTTGAGTTAAATAATCTCATTTGTCATTTGTAAATAATTTTTAAAGATTTTGACAGTGACTAAAACTAACTAAAGTCATTCTTATGACTGCATGCAAGCAAAACTGGATAGATTTTTTTTGGGGGGAAACACAACTGAAAACAAACACACCCTGTAAACTATACCCTTTACATATTATTCTCTGTTTGTAAATTTGTTTAAGTTTAACCAATTATATTGCATCTTGCTTTGCCTTTGTGGTCTTATTTTCCACATTGCTGAAAGTTGTTTTCAATATGTTATTTTGTGATGCAGCGGCACGGTGGCTTAGTAGCACGTTTGCCTCTCCTGGTTCCAATCCCCATCTGGGTGGAGTTTCCATGTTCTCCCCGTGTCCGCGTGGGTTTCCTCCGGGTTCTCCGGTTTCCTCCCACAGTCCAAAAACATGGATCAAGTCAATTGAGTTCTCCAAATTGCCCCATATAGTGTGTGTATGTGTGCGTGTCTGTGTGTGTGAATGTGTGCCCAGCGATGGATTGGCGCCCTGTCCTGGGTGTCTCTGCCCGGCGCTCGAGGCGTTCTCCCCTGGATGGGCATGGAGAACCCCCTATGACCCTAATATAGGATAAAGCGGAAGATAATGAATGAATGAATGAATGAATTTTGTGATGCACTTCTTGGTCACTGTTTGAACGTTATTAAGACTGAAAACTAACTAGTAATATTCAGAATAATCAGATAAACTATTAATTTTAAAATAATTCAGATAATGCTATTAAAAAGGTCCCCAAAAGGTTTTGATAAAACATTCTTGTTACAAGCAACAAAACCTAAACCAATGTTAATATTAGCATCTGAACCAATCCTAGTTCTTACTTGCAATGTGAATGCTTTAAGATGCTTAACTACTTTATCAATGATTTGGTTTTATCTTGCCTGCTTGGGCACCATATTCTCCTGAGGATCTGTGCCTCCGGCAAGCTTTGCTTCTGAGCGGCCTAGCTGGCTGTCAGCTCACGTTTCTCTGCATATAGAAATTCATCCAGCGTGGCACTGGCGAAACCTGTAGAGTTTTCTCTAATCTCTGCTGGAAGGGGACTAACCAGGCCTGACGTGCAGCGAACCACCCGACGCTAATCTAATTAGAGATTGCAGGAGATACAGCGCAGCTCTGTTCCCCTCATGAGACTGTCTTTTTCTGTTTTCATGCAAATTGCAGGCAAGAACCTCATTCCCAGTGTCTTCTATCACATATGACTCAACACTAAGCACAGCCTTATTTAAACGCATTCTGAGCCAACGGGTATGTGTGGTCAGTGTTGGCCAGACCGTATGCCTGCAACATCCAAGACTCCCTGAACCAAATTATTCCAGGCTCAAAATCTATATCTGCAATATGCTGCAGATGTATTCATTAAGTGCTCTATCTCTTGATTAAATGCTATTGACTCACAGGCATAATTAAGATAAACGCACAACCGTACCGCCTGCCTGGAGAGTGCAGTGAATTCACCTGTCACTGTTTAAATTGAGAAAAGATTCTACAGGGTGCTGGATAAAATAAATAAACCCCTTTCTGTTAACCCACAGGCTACGCAACACATGACAAATACTTGTACTACAGTTCCAAAGAACAAGAAGAACTTGTGATGAACACAAAAAAAAATCATCTTACTGTAATCTACAAATAAACTTGTGACAAAACATATACTAAAAATTACTCATATATGCAAAGTTTAAAAAAAAAAAGCACCACAGTCTGCACATCTTCATCTTCAGCCTACTGAAAATCTCAAGAATGCATACATCAATGGGTAAGAGCCATGTCAAGCTGAAACTCACAATCATTAAAAACTAGAAAGCTGCAGCTTTCTAGCATAAAAATCATCTATGCCATGAGCGATTGAAAAGCTAATACTAAAACTGATGCAAACTTTACCTTGTTCCTTGAGCATGAGGAGTGCTGTGCCTGTTCCAAAACGGTTCCATGCAGTGCAGTTGTACCTCAGCTGAAAATCTTGAGCCAGAGTTTCGGACAGGATGAGAGAAGACAGAACACCATGGTCACTATTTACTGTCTGCACTGAAAACCGTCCAGAAGTACCAGAGGACAGCATCATGTCCCCAAATGTCCAAACCTATGATGAAACAGCAGATGGTATGAACTAGCTAAAAGCTAGGAAGCGTTATACAACTTTATTATGTGGGAGAGATTTATTTTTTATATATGAACTACATATATAGTGTTAAGAAATACTTTATATGTAGTGGATTCAGTATGGTTTGTGTAAGGTCACGATTTTAGTATTCCTTGTTTTCTGTTTCCTGCCTTTTTTCTTTGTTTATATTCTGTTTTTGTTCTTTTTACATATCCTTTGTTAATCCTCATGTACTCCCCTGCCACTTTCACTTTGTGTCTAGAGTTCTTGCTCCACCTTGGCCTCTAATTATTTTGCAAAGGCAGGCGGGAAACAAAAAACAACAAAAGTGACCCGATGACCAGACATAAACAGCAAAATAGACCAGCAAAAAGCAGAGGGTGGTTTTAGTGCTTTCTCCGAATTTAAAGCTAATCATAAAATTATACACATGTACAAACACTTTAACCATACACAATAACATGCTGGTATAAATGGCTTTGGGGTTGTTAGATACCTAATAAGCACACACAGAAGGCGGTAAACAAAAAGGAGGAACACTCACTATTTTGTCTGGAGGAGGGCTGCTGCCCACAAGACACTCCAGTTTTCCTTTGGCATGTTTGACAGCCTGCTGTGTAGCATCAGCTGTAATGATCGGCGGACCTGCACAGTATGAAACAGATATGTACCTGTTATATTCTGATTCTTTGCTATTATGTCAGAATTACAATGAGAATCACTTTCATATGGCAAGTATGTAACACATAGGAATTTGTCTTAGTGAGAACTTTGCAATAACAATAAAAACACACACACACATATATATATATATATATATATATATATATATATATATATATATATATATATATATATATATATATATATATCACTGATAATCTTTAAAGTAAATGAATTCCAACATATACAACAGCGTGAAGTCTGATATATTTGCGCAAAATATCACTGTCTTTTCTTGTATATTTAGCTAAGCTAAATGGAGCAAATAATTTGCCACATTACCATTCACAGTCAGTGTAACCTCCCGTTCGGACACACCGATCCTCGGAACGATGGCTTTGCAGTTGTATGTCCCTGCATCTTCTTGAGTCACAGCTTTCAGATGCAATGTGTTTCCATTGCTTAGCACCTGTACATTAAAAAGAGCAATTGATTCAAAAATTACTAATAATACCATGGCAACCAAATACTTTACACACATTCAGAACCTATTCATTTTCAAATATATTAGGCATGAAATTATATTTGCTTAAAAATAACAATGGAAATGTAAGGCAAATAGTTAAGTAAATCTTATAACAAAATACATTTTATTGCATCTTGCGATGTTCCAGAAAGGAAGGTAAACCACTGTACCACCATATGTGAGTAAAATTGTTATATTTGCCAATATGCTGCTAGATATCAAGGTGTCACATCTGCTACATTTCGACATATGTTCTTCGCTTAGACTAATGGCTTCCCAGGACATGTCTACACTGCAATTTTTTGCTTTTTGGCCACAGTCCCTTCTCTTAGATTAAATCTTAATGAGGCAACAAACGACAGTTATGACAAGCCATCATGTTATGTCCTTGAGCAAGACCCTTACACCTCAGTTGTGCATTCTGTATAATGTCACTTTTGTAAATTACCACAGATAAGGGTGTCTGCTAAATCTCATAGTAGTCACTGTCACATGACCTCCATTTTAGGATTAGATAGTATTAAGGCCGGGCACCCTGCTCTGACCTGAATCTGCATTCAGAATTAACGGCTGATCAGATTGCCTAAGGAACTTGACACCTCTAATTAAAGTTAAAATTTTACAAATTACCAAGCAAATATTTGCATTTCACAATTATATTTTACACTCGATGATATGTATGGTCCAATCCTCAAATAAAATAGCCTGGTGTTATTTCGGGCTGTTGTACTGAAATCCAAATCTCTTATCAGGGTAATAGTCTCCTTGCCCCTGAACCGACAATAACAATGAAAGAGCTATGAATAAAGCTATAGTTTCTCCTGCTGTTTTCCTTAATTACTGTCTACAACGCCAGCTTCATCCCTTAAAGCCAGCACACTTCTAATTAAAACATGCCATGGTGGCAAGGTGGAAATTTTTGTAATGGTAGCAAGTATTATTTCAGTAGTTCAGGACATGTCAGGATGTGAACTCTCCTCAATATACAAATTCCTTTCCTCCCTCCTCAAGTCAGCCACACTTCGACCAGTGTACTAGACCCATTAGTTCTGGCCACAGTGAAAAGATAATAATTATTTCGGAAGAGATTTACAATTGATTACATTCATGACACATTCAACTGATATATTGGGGCTTGGAAACAGCACTGTGTGTCCACTAATACATACACTTCGATTTGTTCAAACAATTATGAATATCCACTCTACCTATTGGCATATCTTTGAAATGTGGGAGGAAACCAAAAAAGCCCATTCAGGCTTGGGGAGGACATGCAGACTCCACTCTAAATAGACCTGTGTTTACCCTACCCAGGTATCAAACCCAGTATTTTTTGCTGTACTGCAATAGTACTAACCACTGTTTCACCATATTGCCAAATTAGCAAAGAACAAAGAAAAGCAAAAAACAATCACCAACTTGAAGCAAAATATTTGATTAAAATTGTTTATCTAAATGTTTTGCTGCATATTGCAGAGACAGATTAAGTTGCATTAAGACATCTGATACAAATAGATAATGCCTAATATTGCAGCATTTGCCAGTCTGAAAGCAGATCAGGTGAAGACCAGGAGAGGGACATGTGTCCAAAAATCTAAAATAAACCCTGATTTAGCATATTTATTCATTCATTCATTATCTCCCGCTTTATCCTCTACTAGGGTCGCGGTGCAGCTCCCCATGCCCATCCAGGGGAGAACATCTCAAGCGCTGGGCAGATAGACCCAGGACAGGGCGCCAATCCATCGCTGGGCACACACAGACACACTCTATATGGGGCAATTTTGAGAATTCAATTGACTTGATCCATGATTTTGGACTGTGGGAGGAAACCTGAGAACCCGGAGGAAACCCACGCAGTCACGGGGAGAACATGGAAACTACACCCAGATGGGGATTCGAACCAGGAATCCCTAGCCCTGAGAGAAGAACGTGCTAACCACTAAGCCACCGTGCCGCCCGATTTAGCATATTATCCATATATTTTATAAAAGTATTGAACAAAGCTAATTATTAGTTAAGAGCAGTGCCATGCCAGGGTCTTGACCAGACCAGAATGCAAATGACGTAATAAAGCATACTTTTAAATTTATTTGTAAATGGATAACAATTTGCCTTTTAGAGACAGATCTATGGCTACACAATTAGCCTGCAGCACATCAAAGGCAACATATTAACTTAAAATCTATTTATTTAGCACTTAAACATCATCTCAAAGCAGATTTGCAACGCCCTCCATGTCTCCAAACCCCAACATATAACTTAATCTCACCTAATGTAAATATCAATATTTCATTTAAAAATTTTATATTTCTGTCCATTTTAAAGTAGTTTATTTGCATCAAATTGTTTTTCTAAAGTCCAAAGGCATTTATATGTAAAGTTTAATATTGCAACTTAATAGACAGCTACAACAACATGAATCTTAAATGAAGATTTGTCACCAAAACCATGACACTTTACATGTGTGGGTTATACTGTGACCAATTTAACAAAATAAAAACAAAACAATAACTAAAATGAGATTTTGAGAGGACTGTCATTACCACATTGGAGCCCTGTTTTGTCCATGCCAGTGTCAGTGGAGGGTTGCCAGTCCAGGCACAGATAAATGCAGCATCCATTCCTGTGTCCACTGTTAGTGGTTTTGGCTCCGACAGCAACCTGGGGCCAACTATAGCATAAATATATAATGTATTTCACAAATCTAAGTCCAAACATGGCGATGTTTTTATCTCTACAAAGAGTCCATCTGTGTTTTGATATTCCTAATATACAACTATACAATATATACAATAATGAAGGTTTATATACATACACTGTACATCCACTAGTGTGCTGACATTGGTGCTTCCCACAGAGTTAGACACCTCACAAGACACTGGGTCAGTGAAGAAAGAATAGTCTACAGTCACCTCCAGGCTATCTCCTTTTGCCTCAGGAATAAGCATTCCACCTTTGGACCACCTAAACGGGCAAAACAACTTTTTTTTCAATTGCGCTCTTCTAAAATCTTGCTTTCATTAAATGTTGTAATGTTGAATAAAAATCTAAGTGAGTCAATTAGCTAATCTTGCAAATTGATTAAGAATTCTAAATAATAATTTTAAAGTCTTTTCATAATTTTAATACTGCACAAAAACCTTGGATTACTTGTAGAATGATAGTATTTGTACCTGTATCCAGTGATTTCTGGACTGGCTGAGGCTGTACAGATAAACAACACTTTAGCTCCTTCCATCACAGTCTGGGGTTGGACAGATAGTGTGACTGAGGGGGGATCTAAAATATAAGATGTCATCAAATTAACCAACCCATATAAACGTATATGACAGCTTGTGTTGACCACCAAATGTCATTAAATTACAGTATGTGGAGACTTGTCCATTATATTGATACAAACTTGATAAAAACATTACACTCGCAGAAAATAGACATTGATTTATATCCGACTCTCTTGTCTTAAATCTGGAATTAAGTGTGTTAATTGTAGTGTTAAGTGTCTCTTTTTTCATTTTGTGCAAAGGACTGCTCCCAGAGCAAAGCATACAATCTAAAATATAATGATGATGATATATCTTAACTATAAAAACAGAAGATGAATCCACAAACTTTTGTACAACATGCACAGTGACTATAATGCCAGGTCATTAAATGACCTTCTTACTCACTTTCATTCATTCATTCATTATCTTCCGCTTTATCCTATATTAGTGTCGCGGTGGATAGGTAGGTTCCCCATGCCCATCCAGGGGAGAACGTTTTGGGCGCTGGGCAGATACACCCAGGACAGGGCGCCAATCTATCGCTGGGCACACACTCACTCACACACACAGACACGCACACATACACACTCTATATGGGGCAATTTGGAGAACTCAATTGACTTGAGAGTTGAACGTGCTAACCACTAAGCCACCGTGCCGTCATTTACTCACTTTATATTGGTAAAATACAGAATAATAGGAAATTATCATAATCAAACTGAGCAGTTTAAAAAGATTGAATACATTATGGAATACATTAGGCGGCATGGTGGCTTAGTGGTTAGCACGTTCGCCTCTCAGCACCAGGGATTCCTGGTTCGAATCCCCATCTGGATGGAGTTTCCATGTTCTCCCCGTGTCTGCGTGGGTTTTCTCCGGGTTCTCTGGTTTCCTCCCACAGTCCAAAAAACATGGATCAAGTCAATTGAGTTCTCCAAATTGCCCCATATGGAGTGTGTATGCGTGCGTGTTTGTGTGAGTGAGTCAGTGTGCCCAGCGATAGATTGGCGCCCTGTCCTGGTTGTATCTGCCCAGCGCCCGAAACGTTCTCCCCTGGATGGGCCCCCCCCCCCCCCCCCCCCCCCCCCCCCCCCCCCCCCCCCCCCCCCCCCCCCCCCCCCCCCCCCCCCCCCCCCCCCCCCCCCCCCCCCCCCCCCCCCCCTGAATTAATGAATGAATGAATGGAATACATTATTGTAATGAAAGGCACAAGTCTGATAAAGCAGGCTGAAAACATAAAGTATAGAGGTAGAAAATAGTACTTAATATTAAGTGTGAGAATAAGTAAAAAAAAAAAAAAAAAAAAAAGTTAAAAAAGGTAAAACTAACGTTGAACATTGATGGTGATTGATGTCTGCCGTCCGGCTGGAGCTGCTGGATTGAGAACCCTACATGTGTAGGTCCGTCCTGAATCACGGTCATCCGGCACCAGGGGTAACAGACTGACTGCTGTTTCTCGCTTTCCATCCTCCATTAGAGTCTGATGAAAAATAATGAAAGAATACAGTGAAGGTAAATAATAACCACTCTTTTATTTATTTACTTACTTATTTACCATCTTTGGCATTCCACTGCCTAATGACAACAGACATAGTTGAAACGGCTTAGATTTTATACATTTTATTAAACAGATTTAAGGGAACTGATTTAAGTATGCGGTACTTGTCAGGTAGAGGGTGGAGGTAAGGGCTCTCTCCTTGCAAAGTGTGCCCTCTGTACATGTTAATACCAATTAAGCAGGTGTGGCTTCTATACATGTCAGCAGCCACTGTGAAGGAGGTATGACCTCTTTACCTGTCAGTCCCAGTGAAGAAGCAGGGCTTTTAAACCTGCAGTAGCTGTGCTAATTTTACCCATCTGTTTAACTAAATCAGGTTTGGCTATATTATTATTACAAGTATTTAAAAATTATTTGTTTAATAAATATTAAGGCGGCACGGTGGCTTAGTGGTTAGCACGTTCGCCTCTCAGCGCTAGGGATTCCCGGTTCGAATCCCCATCTGGATGGAGTTTCCATGTTCTCCCCGTGTCTGCGTGGGTTTCCTCCGGGTTCTCCGGTTTCCTCCCACAGTCCAAAAACATGGAACAAGTTAATTAAATTCTCAAAAAAATTGCCCCTTATGGAGTGTGTCTGTGTGAGTGAGTGTGTGCCCAGCGATGAATTGGCGCCCTGTCCTGGGTCTATCTGCCCAGCGCCCGAGACGTTCTCCCCTGGATGGGAATGGGGAACCCCACCGCGACCCTAATAGAGGATAAGCGGGCGATAATGAATGAATGAATGAATAAATATTAATTAATTTCAAGAAATTGTCTTAGCTGTGACCCACATCTTTAGTGCTGTTCTAAACATGCCATTACTGTAAAATGTAACAGATTATATACATAATCTGTCACATTTTACAGTAAAATGTGACAGATTATATACATAATGCTCGTTTCTCTCTATCTGTCTCATTGCGGACTCGTATGGCTTTACTTTGTGCCTGCTTTCAACGTTAATTTGATCTACATAAGTATCTGAGAAGCCTCAGTAGGATTATTGCTGTCTTCTGAAAAACATGTCAGGTGAAGTCATGCCTTTAACCAAGATATTTTGCTGTGTGCACATTTTTCCCCCTTCTGCCCTCCATCAGCTTTTCTTGTGCCTCATTCCTCGCTTCAATCTGCTTATTGCGCTAAGAAAGATCGATGGGGCTAAGTGGGAAGAGTAATATCTCTGGCGGGGTTCAGCTTTTCGGGTGTGGCGTGAGTGTAGGGGGTGCTGGGTAGTTATGGGAAGTCTGTATGCTGGGGGAGGGTAAATCGATACATGAGACCACTCACAGCCAGACAAACCTTCAGCTGACTCGAGGCATTTTTACAATAAATCGCATCACCTCATCTACCTCCTCATCTTGCTCCTGTTTTTTACACCTCCTTTCTGTCATTTGTCTCACATTTTTAACAGACATTCTTTTTTTCTGAAAAATGATATTCCACTATCCTCCAGTTACTGCTTTCTTAAGAGTGCAGTTTAGTGTCGTTTAGCGTGGTCAGAAAGCATGACAAATGCGATGCATGCCTCTTCATGCTCTGCTAGCCTTCCATTGTATTGCAGCATCACCAGGGTTGATTTGTCTCTCTCTCTATCTCACTTGCCCACTCTCATTCACTTTCTTGGTCTGCTCTTTGTCTGTTTGCTTTCACCTCCCTCCCTGCAGATACATATTTGGCGCTTATGCCTGTCTGCGCTTCAGCATGCTCCATTTCTGCTGGAGTGCAGAATATTGAAGCTCGGGATGGAGTGAGCGATATTTATAAAAAAAATAACGGGGAAACAAAGTGTGTTTGAAGGAATGTGGAGTAAAGGGGATGGTGGATAAGCTTAACATGAATAGAAGACAAAGTGACACAAATGCTTTTTTGATGGTAGAACCTTTAGAAATAGCACAACTGGTTTGAAGATTGTAATGTGTGTGTGTGTGTGTGTGTGTGTGTGTGTATATATATATATATATATATATATATATATATATATATATATATATATATATATATATATATATATATATATATATATATATATATACCCCTGGGTCAGTAACAACATCTGTTGTATAAAATGTATGACAAGGTAAGGTCCATACATGTCAATGACATTTTTTCTGTCCACTTGTATCTTACTTCAGACACCAAAATATTCTATTGGTGTTGGTAATAATTTAATATCAGTTATTTGCAACAGTTTAAAAACAATTATTAAACTTACTTATAAAGGCACAATGTCATGCCAGAGAATGTAAATGCATGCATTGTAACCAAAGACATTGTGCTTAAGTATATAAAAAAAGTATCCTTCTACTTTGATTTGAGAGTGGACCTCCAGCACAAAAAGCATGCTGGGTTTCTTTCCCCACAGGAGTTGTGAATTTCAGACTTATGTCCAGCAATGGCTACACAGGCTGCCAAAGTAAATAGGTTTCGGAAGGTGGCTTTGTGATCAGACTCATTTGACACACCTGGGACTCAGGATTCAAGGACAGGCAGCATTCTTAGTTATATTTAAGGCATACTGTATCTGCAAAACGGGCGGCACGGTGGCTTAGTGGTTAGCACATTCGCCTCTCAGCGCTAGGGATTCCCGGTTCGAATCCCCATCTGGGTGGAGTTTCCATGTTCTTCCCGTGTCTGCGTGGGTTTCCTCCGGGTTCTCCGGTTTCCTCCCACAGTACAAAAACATGGATCAAGTTAACTGAATTCTCAAAATTGCCCAATTTAGAGTGTGTCTGTGTGAGTGAGTGTGTGCCCAGCGATGGATTGGCGCCCTGTCCTGGGTCTATCTGCCCAGCGCCCGAGACGTTCTTCCCTGGATGGGCATGAGGAACCCCACCGCGACCCTAATAGAGGATAAGCGGAAGATAATGAATGAATGAATGAATGTATCTGCAAAACATTCCATAAGCTTATTGTTTTCTAATGTATAATACTGTGTAAATTTGATAATGAACAATGTTAAACTTTCAATCAGCAGTCTTTAAACATAAGCAAAATAATTTACAGCAGGGCACAATGACATCTTACATACATATATTTTGTATAGGTACAGATATATATCTCAGTTGCATGTGACCCCTACAATAAGAAAAATGCATCAGGTGGCATACTGCTCTTACTACTGTGCAATTTTAACATTGTTTACCTCATAAAATGTGCATACCCCAAAAAATAAACAAGGAGTGCATACCGACCTATCTCAGCAGCTGCGTAGACTACGCTGAGACAATAGGGTAGGGCGCTGTTCCACCCTAGCCTCGCCTCTTACAGAGCACTGCCAATGGATCTACTGTTTTCTGCTCTAATAGAGCAGGGAGTAAGTACAGATTAGCGCCTCCTGGTCCTGACCAGCATGTGAAAGCGTACTCAAACATTCCCCCAATGCACAACAGCCTGCACAATTAAGACCATTACCAAGCCAAGTCGATCGCCATGCATGGTAAAATACATGGAGAAGGAGTACTTCTGTCTTTACCACACTCCTCTGAACTTTCCAGCATTGAACTGTTGCGCTGCAAAAGTATTTAACAACTTGATGCGGGGAATATAATTGGGGAATTACAGGTGTATCTAAACCATATCGCTTCAGCTTTGCACAAACTACGCGGCAAGAGGTAATAAAGCCTCTAGCCACATAAGAATTAAAGTATAAATTAACTGTATGTGATGTTAATATCATGTGTAACATGTATAAAGTAAACAACTCTTTATTATTATAATAGGACTGGTGATGTGAATATAATTGTTTGGGCTTACATGCTTACCTTTGAGTAGATGACATTGTTCATGATCTCTCCATCCCTGTACCATGTCATTTCTGCTGCAGGCTTGGCCCCAGATGCCCGGCAGGTCAGGTTGTAGGGGGCATGTGCCTTCAGTCGCACCACAGGTCCTCCTTCCACAATGGGGTCTGAAGGTGGCACTGCATTGTCAAGTAAGAACAGAATATCTTTACTGTTGTAATCTGAATGAAAATATTTCATGCTTACAGTCATGTCAGATTTCAGTCCTCCTTTATATTTGCCTTTTATCTTGTCTGAAATACAATGCCTCGGCACTTATACCACCAGCCTTGTTATAAATACTTTTTAATTTTCAGATACAACATTTTTGCCTAAGAGTTAAGTGTTACCTCCAAGTACAAAAAAAAAACATTCATTTTTCACTGTATATAGGTATGAAAGGCTGAAAAAGGTGAGTGTGCCAAACCCAACCACGTGAGACAGAAAACCAAAAAATCAATAGCAGTTTGAAAATTTTATATATAAATAAAGGCGGCACGGTGGCTTAGTGGTTAGCACGTTCGCCTCTGCGTTGGTTTCCTCTGGGTTCTCCGGTTTCCTCCCACAGTCCAAAAACATGGATCAAGTCAATTGAATTCTCAAAATTGCCCCATATAGAGTGTATCTGTGTGAGTGAGCGTGTGCCCAGCGATGGATTGGCACCCTGTCCTGGGTCTATCTGCCCAGCGCCCAAGACGTTCTCCCCTGGATGGGCTTGGGGAACCCCGCCGCGACCCTAATAGAGGATGAAGCGGGAGATAATGAATGAATGAATGAATATATAAATAAACATAATAAAACAATAAAAAAATACCTTGGGGCAACTGCACATTATACAATATATATTGTATATATCATATATTATATTGTAATATATTACGAATTTCTAGCATTTTTTCACACAAAAAATGTGTGGTTAATATAGGGGAATGATCCCTAATGAGTAATCAGTATTAATATGTAATAACTAAATGAGTTTGATTTAGATTTTCAAAAAGAGATCATCAATATCACTTAGGTTCTGCTATGGATTGAGAGAACTGCTGTGTGTAGCATTTCGCATGAGAGACTGCACACCACAGCCTTTCTCCAACGATGCAGCAAAAGCATTCATCACCAGTGACAGATATTTGACCTATATAGAGCAGGGTGGCTCAGTAAATGGGCCGCAAGATTGAGCTTGGGGTACGGGAAGGCTAAACCTGTGTTCTTGCCCTTTTAACGGAGTTGTGTTTTGTCATAATTAGTCTGTTTACAACTGCTTTCTTTCATATATGCAAAGCTCTACTGCATCTGATTGACTGACTTGCTCATTTATCTACGAGACAGCTGGTGGGTGCCTTACTAGCAAACAGAGCGTGTCTAGCTTAGACTAACATGCCTACTGCATCCTGCTTTCAGTCCTTACAAAGGCTATATTCTCCAGGTCCTTTTAGGCCATATGCTTATGCAATGACCTCGATTTCAATTTTCTTCTGAATTCCCATTGCTGCACCCTCAGTGCTGATTCCTGGGTGGCACCCGATTGGTTTTGTCTCACTCATTTGCACAAACATGCCTGCAGGTTTTTGATGTTTCCTTGGGCTAAGGTTGCTTATTATCTGTTGGGAAATCTTACTCAAGACTGGGATTTTGGTACTGTGTCACTGTAGACTTTCTCTGAAATTTTTTCCACAATAATAAAAGGAGCTGCAGCAGTCATCTGAACCTGACAGGACCTGATTGACACACAGGGGCTGTAAATAAACAAGATAATCCAAATCTTGCAGAAATCTATATATTTATCTTGCTTATTATCGCTATACTGATTGTTGCATGCTATTTTCCATTTATTCAACTTAAAACTACATTTTACTGGACATGATGAAGTCTATTTTTAACACAGAGGATCACAATTTTGAGTAAATATATACATAGTTACATCTCCCATTAAAAACTCAAGTAATTTATTGACACTACGACATCCAAATAACGTGAAATGTTTATAGGAACTCCATTTTTACACATAAAAGTTCCTTCGTATGTAGTTCAAGGTTTAGAAATCCATTGTTTTAAATACTGTTGTATACTGTTAGTCAGACAAAGACAAATTTTCGTAATTTCACATATATTCAACATACTATACAGTCATTTACCAACAAATTAACAAAAACTGGACATTGTATACAAAGTGTTAAAGTAATAGCTGTTTTAATAACAGAGCTTTTTACATATTATGTACTTTTAACAAATACACTTTAATTGTACTATATATATATATATATATATAATTGTACTATATATATATATCATTCATTCATTCATTCATTATCTTCCGCTAATCCTCTATTAGGGTCGCGGTGGGGTTCCCCATGCCCATCCAGGGGAGAACGTCTCGGGCGCTGGGCAGATAGACCCAGGACAGGGCGCCAATTCATCGCTGGGCACATATATATATATATATATATATATATATATATATATACACAGATTTTTAGAAAATCTGTCTGCAAAACAATAAAAAAATGGGGTCAGTGGCATGTTTACCACTGTATAATATCACCTTATTATTTTGTTAAATTCAAATGCAATTTTTGGAAGCAGATCCAGACTATAGGCAGATGTCCACCTTCACTGTCAACATAGCTTTGCAGAATAAGGCCTACCTTTGTTCTGCTAAAACAGGGGAAATATGTAGCCTTGATACAGCATATGCTGTCACAGATGCTGATTTTTTGAATGGTGTTTTTCCTCTGTGGCCTGCGGAGCCTGACATTTATTTTTCGTAAAAACAAATTGACTTGTCAGACCAAATAACATTCCCATTGTCTTTCAGGCTATCTGAGATGACTTTGGGGCTATGAGTCCCCGCCTGTGTTGCTTCTCTTTGCATAATACAGACTAGGTTGCATTTCTTGATACAGTGACAGACTGCATTATGTGAAAATGATCTTCCACAGTACTACTAAGCCCATGTGGCTATGGTCATCATAGTTGCATGACAATACAATACAGAGAGCTGGAATTGAAAGTATTTAGGTTTTTTAAAATCTACACAATAGCATAAATAAATTATTATGCATCAATGCCAAGGTGCAGAACCCACTGCTGAATGTGTGTGTGTGTGTGTGTGTGTGTGTGTGTGTGTGTGTGTGTGTGTGTGTGTGT
>JAFMOD010000374.1:1081471-1238409 GCA_019802435.1 Corydoras maculifer
GTGTGCCTATCATGCCATAAAAAGTGATCTTTGCATATAAATTTTGACAAACATAAAAGTTTGGCATGAAGTGGTGATCCACAACAGATCCTTGCTTGCAAATACTAAGCATTCAGTAGATGCTCCTTTTATACTTATATCTTGATGATGTTTAAGTTCATGAGTAAAGTCACAAAAAAGGAGCTTTACCTTACAAGGCAGATGTGTACTGTAAATGATCATATATCAAATATGAGAGTTATATATTTTTAATTTTAGAATGTATTTATATACATTTTATTACACACTGTGAAGGTTTGTGCAGATTAACCGCTGTTGTTGTTCTGCAGTTGAGCTGCAGGTGTCACCAAGCGAACAGAGTTGAAATCCCGTGAGACACACACACACACACACACACACACACACACACACACACACACACACACACACACACTAGCCATTACTAAATGATCTACAGTGAATATGTAGATCATTCACATCGTGTTAGCGTAAAGAGTGCCCTGCGGTTGATAAATTTGGCGACTTGCTGAAGAAAGTGCTAGCTATGCAGACTTTAAACCATGCATGCACATCACTGGTGACTGCCGCAATCCCATTACCCTGGCCCTTCATACTGCTGATTATTGAGAACACAGAGACAAAGAAAGTGAAGAAGAGGTGGAGGGATAGTCGGTGCTGTCTCTATCAACTCCTCTTTATTTTGCTTGGTTTTGGAAAAAACTGTTGCGGGATGTGATTTAAAAGCAACATAAATTATAGAGATGTGATTTGCAGCCATGCATTGTACTTGTTCAGGGGAAAGGTAAAAGTTGCAGCGCCGCACATTTCAGGCAGTATTTAATCCAGAGCTAATAAAATTGCCTGATATGAGAAGGGCTATAATTCCTGCTACAGTTAATAATCACAGGAAGCATATAGTGAGGCAACTCTGCTTGTGCTTCTTTCTAATTTCTCCCTTTTGTCAGCAACCAAATACAAATAGAAAAGATAACAGATCTTACCCAGGATGGTGAGTTTGGCCCGGTGTGAGCGCAGACCTGCTTGTGTGGCCTGGCATTCATACACTGCATCATCTGCCAGCTCAGCTGAGTCGATTACCAAGCTGTGCTCTCCTGATTTTGGATCTCCCAATAGGGAGTAACGTTCCCATCCTGCCCCCAAAACAACACACATAAATAAATGAGTAAGTGGAGCAAACACATTTAATAGTTCCCATTAAACACAAAAAAAGCTACAGACATTTTTTAACAGACGTCTTTAAAGAAATTATGTGGTAGAAGACATTAGCGACAAGTGAGAGTTTAACAATAAACTCTGTTAAATTATACATAACAAGAAATCCAATACATAAAGGTTGCATGAGGGAGGGTGATGGATTATACTTGTTTGACATAGTATATGAGATGTAAATCAGATGTAGATAAAGGTTAAACTGATACGTAAAATTGATAAATAGCTGATACGGTTAACTTATGAACAATCATATTTAAAGGTCATAAATACATCTTAAACAAAGAATTTCTCCAATGTTTTATTTTATTTTATTTTTTTTTACAGAAATTTGGTATGTTACAGCTTCTATAAAACATAAATGGTATTGCAAGTACATTATAATCAATAACCTAAAAGACAGTCCTGCCATATTTGACAGATCTCCGTTTCATAACAGCTAAACATATTTAAACCTAGAGCCGATTTAGTATTACCAATTTTCCTGGCTCTTTAGACTCGGCTGAAATCAGTGCTATAATCTGAAGGGGTTAAATGGAAACCCACACAGTCAAAGTACTCAAATGGAAACTTCACACAGAAAGCCCCTGAAAACAAGCCTGTGTCTTCTGCTAGTGAGGTGACAGTGCTACCCACTGCGCCACCATGCCGTCCTAGTGACATTCAAAACAATTTTTAAAAGGTCATATCTCTGTGACTGATTCTCCAGCTGGTGGTTTAGATTATGAGATGGATTAAATGTTTGTTTGTATTATTTGCAGGCTGCTTACATATCCCAGATAAAATGGGGTGACACGAGAGCTAACAGCTAACATCATCCTCTCGCATAAAAATATTATCTCTCACAGCATGACCTTTACCTGCCTGATCTCCTATCACTTTGCCTTCTACACCATAATTGGAAAGATTACTAAAGAAAGTTCAGCATTAATAAATGAACAGTCAAAAAATAAACAATAATTTGAGGTAATCTGTGAACAATATATAATGACAGCAGATCATTCATCCTTCACCTATCCTATGCTAGGGTTGCGGGGGGTGAGGGGTGGTGTTTCAGGCGCTGGGCAGATACACCCATGACAGGGAGTCAATCTATTGCTGGGCACACAGAGACACACACACAGTTACACACACATACAAACACACACTATATCGGGGCACTTTAGATGGGGCAATTTTAAGCATCCAATTCATCCAAGAACCTTTTATGCAAGCATAAATATAAGAAAATATAAGAAAAGTGTCTATATAAGAATTTAAAATCCAAAATAGGTTTATCGTTTAAGCTGTCCTCTAGCCATACTTTCAAAACTTTAAAATCTTACCAGGTAAATCTCTTTCTCCCCCAAGTGCCAGACCATCTTTGGTCCATTGCACCATTCCACGATATCCCACAATGACACAGGGCAGTGTAACTGACAGGCCGGCTACCACAACCTGGTCCTGGGGCTGCTGGGAAAAGTACGCTGCTTTTGTCACTGCTGAAGAAACAAATGCACAAAAGAAAATGAATAGAAATCAACAAGTACTGATGTATTGGTTACAGCTATTAAGTTATGAGTATGAAGACTACTTATTTTCTGTCCCTTGTTACCAGGTGTTACCACATCCTTATTTGTAACCTAATATAACCTATCAGCATTTTAATATTGCCAGAATCATCTTTGTTTGGCTTTACATTCATTTTATCACTTGCTTTGGTGGAGATCACATTAATAGTGTCTGCCAATAAAAAAATACTTTTTTCTACTTTCCTATAAAGTGCTCTATTTCTATAACACAATTTGCAGCTTCTCATATGTAAAAAAAAGAATTCCAGTAATAATATACCACATTTGAACCTCACAATCATATTAATGACCAGAAAATTCAAGAGTCATCAACACTTAGTTTCAAACAAAATAATGTGAATTTACTGTAAAGGCTAATCATTTTTAATAAAAAATAATGATTTCTGAATTGTTAAGAAATAAAATGAGGTGACTATAAAATAATGTCTTTAATTATTATTATAAAATTCATTCATTCATTATCTCCCGCTTATCCTCTATTAGGGTCGCGGTGGGGTTCCCCATGCCCATCCAGGGGAGAACATCTCGGGCGCTGGGCAGATAGACCCAGGACAGGGCGCCAATCCATCGCTGGGCACACACTCACTCACTCAGACACACTCTATAGGGGGCAATTTTTGAGAATTCAATTAACTTGATCCATGTTTTTGGACTGTGGGAGGAAACCGGAGAACCCGGAGGAAACCCACGCAGACACGGGGAGAACATGGAAACTCCACCCAGATGGGGATTCGAACCGGGAATCCCTAGNGCACACACTCACTCACTCAGACACACTCTATAGGGGGCAATTTTTGAGAATTCAATTAACTTGATCCATGTTTTTGGACTGTGGGAGGAAACCGGAGAACCCGGAGGAAACCCACGCAGACACGGGGAGAACATGGAAACTCCACCCAGATGGGGATTCGAACCGGGAATCCCTAGCGCTGAGAGGCGAACGTGCTAACCACTAAGCCACCGTGCCGCCTTATTATAAAATTATTATTAATATTATACTTATTTGTAAGGAGTCAAGCTAAAATATTTCAAATGCTTTGTATTGAAATTTTGTAATGTAATTAGATGTCCATTAGATATATGTCAGCTATACAGTATATACAGTGGGTTGCAAAAGTATTCATACCCCTTGAACTTTTCCATATTTTGTCACATTACAACCACAAACATAAATATATTTCACTGGAATTTAATGTGAAAGACCAACAGAAAGTGGTATACAATTGTGAAGTGGAATGAAAGTTATACATGAATCAACAATTTTTTTACAAATAAAAAACTGAAAAGTGCGATGTGCAAAATTATTCAGCCCCCCTGAGTCAATACTTTGNAAGGGGGCTGAATAATTTTGCACATCGCACTTTTCAGTTTTTTATTTGTAATAAAATTGTTGATTCATGTATAACTTTCATTCCACTTCACAATTGTATACCACTTTGTGTTGGTCTTTCACATTAAATTCCAGTGAAATATATTTATGTTTGTGGTTGTAATGTGACAAAATATGGAAAAGTTCAAGGGGTATGAATACTTTTGCAACCCACTGTAAAGGCACCACCTTCATTTCACAGACAGAGCCCTACTTTTTTTTTAAACCAAAATAATTTCCTAGTAATGATAGATTCTGCTTGACTCTCAATGTACCTGAAAAAGCCACGCCAATCCTTAAACCTAAGCATGATAGATTGTTTGCTATGAACCACAGCATTCGGGTTAGTAAGTTTCCAGGAGGTATGGCTGTTAGCACAATGTCAGGTCATAAAAAGGGCCATCTGTACTGGGTGGTACTATTTTGATTCTTGCATCTAAGAAACACATCAGGCAAAACAAATT
Source organism: Corydoras maculifer (assembly GCA_019802435.1). Classification (NCBI taxonomy): domain Eukaryota; kingdom Metazoa; phylum Chordata; class Actinopteri; order Siluriformes; family Callichthyidae; genus Corydoras; species Corydoras maculifer. Next base: position 1,086,106 of record JAFMOD010000374.1, read on the forward strand.
TGGTGGTTTACTCCAGGGTACCATTGCGTTGCCATGTGTAAATGGCTGCCTGGAGGGCATCAGCAAAGCCTGTCATATATCAGTGTGAAAAGGCACAGTCAGTAGGGGGCTATCTGGTTGGGTACGACAAGTTGTGAGTTGCATCATTCTCCCCAGACTCGGGCTGAATTTCCCACTCTTACTGGTCGTATGTCATCTGTTGAGAACTTAACTGCTTCCCCTATCCATATGGTGGACCAACAGGGAAAACGATGCCCCACTGAGCCAAGGTATCTATTACTTTAAAGCCTGACTCAGAATGTGAGTGGAGGTGGGGCACCTTTTGTACAACTGGATAGAAAACAATCAAAGCAGGGTTAATCTTTCCATGACAGCTATTAATTGTAGACCGAGAATTAGAGGTAAGATGAAGTTTTAGTTCTGGTTACACTGTTGTAGATGATGGACTTTTGGGCTACACAGTTCTAGGAACTGATGTAGGATGAACTATTCACTGATGTATGGGTGTGAATTTGGAATCTCTTTGTATTTGCACTGCCATTAGAAATGATTTACAATTAATTATGTGAGATTTTATGTATTGTAATTTAAGTATCTCCTAAACATGATTTTATAGCAATATGACCCCTAAACTTCTGTTTTGTGGTTAACCTTAGTATGAGATTTTAGAGTGTGTCTGATAGAATTCAAGGTTCTTCACTCAGAAGAACATTTTTGGTATTAGGCACCGGTACACACCAATATAGCCTGGCTTCTAACTGACAGTTCAGTTTATATAGAGTAAACAGCCAAGAGTATGTTTAAATCCTTAGCATTTATCGTTGCTAATATTTGTAAAGTGTTATGTACTACATTATCTACTGTGTAATGGTAAGATGTCTGAACCTTTTTGACTATGTAGTGTAGCTTGTGAATAAACCTAGACAGCTTTGACTATGGCAATATGTTATCCTTGCTTTGCATTTTGATTCCAGTGTAAGGTACAGATGCAGGAACATATTCCCGTGTCTTAATCAATTCAGCACTGAAAGCACATTATAATACCTCCCCTAAGCTAATTCCCAGTCCTGCTTCAGCTTTCTTTGTATTTATCTCTGTCTCACCTCATTTGCTAGCATGCCAAACCAGCGTGGGGTGTCAGTACTTTTGTTCGTCATTGGCAGTCCCAAAACCTTTAGCGGATCTGAAAAGATGGCAACCAGCCGAAGGTAACAAATCTATTCAGGATTTAAAGCTTAGACTTTTATACAAAGCTGGTGTGTGTTTGTATGTATGTGTGTGTGTGTGTGTGTGTGTGTGTGTGTGTGTCTTCATGCTAAGGGTAAAAGAAACTAGTTCCCCACACCACATCCCACCATCCCAGTCTGTCCTCCCCCTGGTTTTGTTATTCTTCTGCTGCCCTCCCATTTTCTATCATGTTAAATAGTAGACTGGAGAATGAAGCCAAGCCTATTGAAAATGTCCTAAGCCTACTCAAAGCCCACTATGGGCCTGGAGTGTTTAAACAGAGGGTATGGAGGGAACAGAGAGGGGCCCAGGGGGTGAAATCAGGGCAACATACGGCGACCAGAACTGTGCCTTTGTGCTTCTATTTTTCACTTTTCAATATGCTTCTTCTTTTCCAATCAATCCCGCTAAATGCAAGTTTAATAGCTTTTCAATAGTGCCTTCACCCACCCCCAAGGGGAGGACATTCTGGGAGAGGGTTTTCTAGCCATTCTCTCCCTGTCTTGCATTCCCGCTAATGTTTTCTTTCACTTATTCATTCTCTTTAGTTAAATAAGGGCTTCCGAGCTCGGCTGACAGCGTTTGGGACTCACTCAATTATCGACTTTATTGAGGGTTGCTGCAACGAGACCCCTCCCCATCGCCAACAAATGCATACCAATACATTTGTCTTCCTTGTTCTTTAAAGCTGTCTCATGGCCTTAAAACACACACACATACACAAATATCTTGCACACACCTTCTTATGATCAAGTTTTTTCAAATGGAAAAAAGGGAAATACACCAAGCTCAAATACAAAGCTGCAAGTTCTAGGTGTTAGATTGTTTTACACTGCCTTTTTCATAACATCACAAAATACATCGTACTAAATGTCCAAATGCATGTGAAAACCCTTCAAACTCAACAAGCCCTTAGTGCCAATAAAGTGCACTATTAAATCTATTGCATAAACAAAGACATTTTAAATATTTTCACTTCCTGCTTTTTGGCATAAACCTATGACATGAACATTTTCTCTTGTGGCATGCAAAACTGCGATGAAGGAACATAAATAGCTTTAGGTCTCTCCTATATCGTATTGACCAAGATATACCAGCACAATTACTCCCTATTATGAGAATTTATCGTCCTACAATATCAACAATATTACAGAAATGATTAACTGTTTACATACACATTGATACATTTATTAATTTTTTTATTTATATAAATTTTTAACTTACTCGCTTGTTATAGATTAATATTTGAAAATAGCAAGACTGTAAGTTTTAACATTTTGGATCAATTTTTGGATCAATGTTGGGTTTGCACAGCTCTCAAGACTGTATGTAGGGAACCTGAAAATTGTTCTGTTTTTATTGCAATTCAGATTTTTATACCATTAAATAGTTTTGTTTTAAATCTATGTTGCTTATTGGTGTTCACCTTAGAGTAATAAAACCTAATTTAGATTGTCCTGTCATGAAATGGGAAAATCCAATTCAAATTGATTCTTGTAAAACATTTGACATTTTCAGTGTGTATATGGGAATTCATTTACCTTTTGGTAAAACAGTATTTGCAAAGTATTGGATGATTCGTTCCAAGTATATCCAGGCTTCCAAGCTTCTCCATACCAACAATTTATATATTTTTTTGTTTAACATTGTTTTAACAGGAAGAGACTTTTTTCAACCAAGCAATTAGAATTAGACTGGTCCCCAAACAATTTTGACTAGACTTCGGAGCAAAAAAAAAGATATTTCTGCGTAAATTAAAATTTAAAATATAGACTGATCATCTCAAAATCCTGTGTCATAATTCCACTGACATAAAGCTGTCCATGTCTGCATTTATTTTCAAGGTATTGTAATGTATTTTCTTTCAGCAGAATCCCCATTCATGTCAATTTTATTACTTATTGAGTCTTTTTGCATACTCTGTAATTGTACTGTGCTTTTGGGAGTCAGAAATGAGAATTCTGCTCTATGTAGGCATTGATTGCAATTTAAAGTCTAAATTTGTACAGCCTATGGTAAATCACAACAGCTTGACATTTGACAAGCAAGTCACCATTTTTTTTGGATTTCCCTACGAGTAATCAGTGCATCCCATTAAATTCTGCTTGTATACATCCTCTCGCAGACAATATATACAATTTTTTTGGATCCAGAATGACAGAATTTTATGCCAGGTCCCAAATAAAACATACTTTAATCACGGATCTGGAGCAGCACATATAGTTAGCAAAGAAATGCAAATCTGGGAATAAATGTGAGCCTGAAAAGATGGCAACGAATAAGATTTGTGCCGTAGGAGTGATTTATCACGCTCCAAATGTCTTTTCAGAGAAAAAGCCCGACAACGCATCACTGCTGGTTAATGACTCATTTCAAATTGGAATAATTCCTCTTTGCTGAATTACCCAATTCTTTGACGCCAGTTTAGCAGCTTAATTATATGACGATGCTCCTGACGGGGAAGAGGAGGATGAAAGCAATGAGATTGGAGAAGCACGGTATGACATTTTGATAACCTGCAGCTTCCACAGGCTAACAGCTTCTCATAAAATGCAAAACATGATGCATTACCTGTAATAAAAAGGTGAGTTTTCCCAGAGAATCCAATACCTTCATGTTTATGAACATAAAATGGACCCCCCATGTTTCCTTGTAGGATCCACACATATAAAAATATATTTACATATGTAGCATTTGGGCAAATCCATTATCTAAAACATTAGAAGTAAAATAGTTTACACAACTGAGGATTAAGGCCTATAGAGAGTTATGTTTTGGTGAATTTGGAACCTTGGTTTGAACCCACTACCCTCTGTTCTAAAACCAACTAAGCATTCCACAACAGTAAAAAGTTTATAAAACAGACGTTCCAAATGCACAAAATACATGCACAGATATATCTTAAATGTACATTACAAATATAAATATACTAGTTTCTTGAAACATGGATTTCAAGCTGTACTCTAAATGGTATGTACATAAAGTTATTTGATTTCAATAAGCGGCATGGTGGCTTAATGGTTAGCACGTTCGCCTCTCAGCACTAGGAATTTGCGGTTCGAATCCCCATCTGGGTGGAGTTTCCATGTTCTCCCCGTGTCTGCGTGGGTTTCCTCCGGGTTCTCCAATTTCCTCCCACAGTCCAAAAACATGGATCAAGTCAATTGAGTTCTCCAAATTGCCCCATATACTGTAGAGTGTGTATGCGTGCGTGAGTGTGTGCCCAGCGATAGTTTGGCACCCTGTCCTGGGTGTATCTGCCCAGTGCCCGAAACGTTCTCCCCTGGATGGGCATAGGTAACCCCACCGCGACCCTAATATAGGATAAAGCGGAAGATAATGAATGAATGAATGATTTCAATAATATGCCATGAAAAGGATGCTACAGCAAAATGCCTTTAAAATTTTTGGATGACATAAAAAGTCATTCATTTGGGAGTGCTTGATCGTAGCTCCCATTGTAAAGATCAGGAAAACACCACAGACAGGCTGCCAGTCCATCAGAGGGCATGTTCCGGGTTTTCTTTTAAAATTTACCATCTACTTTTATTTCTTACACAGGCTAGTTCTGTGCATGTGTTTATGTTTGTGTCTGTATCTCTCCCCCTCCCTCAGTAATAAGGTCAAAACACTCTTGGCCTCTTAAACATTAATCCGGACTTTACAAAATGGAAAATCACTTCATTTTGTGACAGCATTAATGTGTGTGTGTGTGTGTGTGTGTGTGTGTGTGTGTGTGTGTGTGTGTGTGTGTGTGTGTGTGTGTCTTCAGGCTTGTGTGTGTCTTCTGGGCTTGTGTTGTGTTGTAAATAGGGCAGACATGCTGGGGCTTTTCATAGCACATTTATCAGATAGTTTTGTGACTATGCTTATTTCAATCTCCAACTGAGTGCATACCATACTAACGTGTCAATTTTTTGTCACTTGCTTTCAGTCTCTTTAGCTGTTTTTAGAATCTGAGGCCCATTGATGGACCAGTGAAGAGCTACATAAATGGATAGATGTAAGCTATGATCTCTGGAGGCTCTCCCTGGATCACTCAAAACCAGAGGCCAGAATGTGTAGCACTGGCATGTAAACATTCAGCTGGTACTCGGCTATCCAAAATCTACTTATCCATGCCCTTATTTGGCAATGACTGTAAGTCAAGGGAAAATGTTAAACTAAATCAGGACTATATATATAAATATATATATTTATAAATGTAATTATGTTAAATGTCATGGTAATTGAAGCAGCTGTTTGGATTTGTAGATGGACATTACATTGGCTTTGTAAGAGAATATAGATGGAAATATAGTAGTATGCTGTATATACACCGACATAGAAATTGTTTAAAGGTTTGCCACTTAAAATATATTTCCTACTCAGTATATAATAGCTTGCTGACAATAGTAAAGAGTAAATAATATTAAAACAAATGTGTCCAAACTTTACATAACACTGAATGTATATAAGGGATTCTAACTTATGTAAGGTGATAAACAGATATTTATATATATTTATTTATAAGCATACTTCAATAACATGATGTTATCTGCAAACTATGACTTGTATTCCACTTAGAGTATACACACACACACACACACACACACACACGATAACTCTGAGTGCTGTGAGCTAATGGCGTGGTTAGCCAAAGAGGCTGACCCAACCTTATATCCATTACACACAGACGCCACACTCTCAGGAGAACAGGCCCAGAGTGGCCCGCACTGCGCTAATAATTTAACAACCTGCCAAAAAAGCAGCTAATGCCACCCAGCTGACCTGCTCCTTGTTTCTGCCCATGGATGTGAGACAGATGGATACACTAGTGTAAAGAAAGAAAATTTAAAAATAGCTTGGCAGAAAATAAGCTAACTAAGCGCTGGATAAAAGCAATGTATTGTGTCTTCTTTAGATAAGGGAGCTAAAGCCGGGGCTAAAGGCAGCCAGCTCAATTTCACACCTGGAAGTTATTATCCTTTTGTTTTACTCTTCAAGGCTCTTTTGTTTCTGGCTCATTGCAGGAGGGTATGTGTGGGTGAGTGGGGGTGGCGAGTGGAGCAAGTGTTAAACAATAATATAAAAAGCATTTTGTTTGGGTCTTCAGTGAAGTGTCTGCTACAGATATATTGATATTGTCTAAACAAGGCACCAGTGTGTGTTTCTACCCTATGGTGCCACGCCGAACATCATTCATTTCTTCTCCTCCTGTCTCGTCTTATCTTGTTGCTGGCTTACTAATCCCCTCTTTCTGCCGTTTTGTGTCTAAATTGTAGGCTAACAGCTTTCTGAGGACTGTAAGCGCAATAGTTTAATCCCCCTAACCTCCTTTTAATGCACCATTCTGTTGTTAGATTCTTGGCAACAATCGGGACCCTTTCACTAGCTCAATCAATCCCTGTATTATCCTTCTATCTATCTGCATCCCTCCCACTGTCTCACCCTACTATCCCAATGGCAGATTAAGATCACTGAGCAGCAAAGTAACACAACCATTTCCAGAAGCTTGGCAGACTTTTTTTTTTTTTTTTACAAAGGTGGTAAAACATGTAAGAAACCTCTCAACAACCAGTAAATTATTTTCTGTTCACATAATATTTAAATGAAATGTGCTACAACCTAAATAAATGTAAACAAATAGCATTTAGAATTAAATTAAGAGCATTTAGATGACCATGTAAAATAAAATGTTGGTCTCTTTATATAAGATTTAATAATCTTCAGTGGCTATTTGGCTATTCATCTTTCAGTAGCGTTGAATTTATTGCCAAGATAGAAATGATTGTCTGTTGACTTCAGCATAGGTTATTTGTGAGTTTCATTGCCAAAATAATATATATATATATGTATATATATATATATATATATATATATATATATATATATATATATATATATATATATATATATATATAGCGGCACGGTGGCTTAGTGGTTAGCACGTTCGCCTCTCAGCGCTAGGGATTCCCGGTTCGAATCCCCATCTGGTGGAGTTTCCATGTTCTCCCCGTGTCTGCGTGGGTTTCCTCCGGTTATCCGGTTTCCTCCCACAGGCCAAAAACATGGATCAAGTTAATTGAATTCTCCAAATTGCCCCGTTTAGAGTGTGTCTGTGTGAGTGAGTGTGTGCCCAGCGATGGATTGGCGCCCTGTCCTGGGTCTATCCGCCCAGCGCCCGAGATGTTCTCCCCTGGATGGGCATGGGGAACCCCACCGCGACCCTAATAGAGGATAAGCGGAAGATAATGAATGAATGAATGAATATATATATATATATATATATATATATATATATATATATATATATATATATATATATATGTCAACTGCATCCAGCAATATAGGCATTCCTACAGTTGAGAAACCATGCTTTTTTATTGAATTGAATTGAATTGAATTGAATTGAATTTCATTTTTGATTCATCAGTCCATAAGACCTCTTTTCCTTTGTACCATTTGGTGCTATTTAATGGACTTAAACTGGGCAAATGTCATTGATAACTATAAAGGTTGATGTATTATAAAACCTTTGGCTGGTAGAGTACTTTTCTGATTCTTTTCATTATATATTCTGTCACTTAGCAACTAACTGCTGTTAAACTGGGATGTGCATGCCCAGTGAACATAAATGTGCATGTTATATGCATTCCTAGACATTTTAATCTGTAAACAGATCCATTTCTATATGGAGTTAAAACACATTTATGGACACAGATCATTTCACTAAAAATTTAAAAATGGACAAAGTTTGGGCACAAAATTTTGGACATTTTTCTTATTCCATCAGTTGATGAAAATGTTTGGTGGTAATTACTTTATTTTTTAAGATAAAAATGCAAGGACGTGAAAACTTTACTTCGAAGACATATAATATCAATGGCATGGCCTGAAAATAGTCCAGATTTCAATCCAGTTAAAAATAACTGGTGGAAATAAAAAAAATGGTCAGTAACAGGGCTATAACCTGCATAGCTGATATGGCAACAGCAATAAGAGACAGCTGGAGCCAGATTGGTGAATAATGCTGTTGGTCATCAGTTAAGACCAGTTTGAGGAAAATGACAGACAAGAAGGGGACACTGTAATTTAAAGACAGGAATGGATCAGATCAGTAAAAGAAAATTGGACATGCCAATATCGATGCTGAAATCAGGGTGTAAATTGACTTTCTGACAAACGGAGAACATAAACTAAACTTGATTCAACCACACAGTTCGATCTTTCATGTTCACTTTGTCTTTTACTACTTTATCTGTGACAGTACAGTACAGTCATCTCACCCATGCTTCTCTCACCACTCTGTTCTAATAATGTTGTCACAGCATCAGTCACACTCTTCGCATCATCGGCCACATCATCCAACCTCCTCCACACCAGATTTAAGAATTAAGAGTACCAAATCCAACACCTCAGTATAAATGAGTTGTTTTAAAACACAATAAATATTAATCCGGCGGCCCGGTGGCTTAGTGGTTAGCATTTTCGCCAATCAGCGCTAGGGATTCCCAGTTCGAATCCCCATCTGGGTGAAGTTTCCATGTTCTCCCCGTGTCTGCGTGGTTTTCCTCCGGGTTTTCAGGTTTCCTCCCACAGTCCAAAAACATAGATCAAGTCAACTGAATTCTTAAAATTGCCCCATGTAGAGTGTGTCTGTGTGAGTGAGTGTGTGCCCAGCGATGGATTGGCGCCCTGTCCTGGGTCTATCTGCCCAGCGCCCGAGATGTTCTCCCCTGAATGGGCATGGGGAACCCCACCGCGACGCTAATAGAGGACAAAGCGGGAGATAATGAATGAAAAATATTAATCCAGTGAAATTATTTTAGACTTTTTTATTTATTCTTATTCTTCCTTATTCCAGCCCTATCGAGTTTTTAAAAGATAATATTTAAGTGTGAATTACAGTAATCTACATACTGAACTAAATGCCAGTAAACATCAATAAGATTAAATAAATATATAAAAAGCTTATTGCAACCTGGATTGCAACCTGGAGACATAGTGGTGGAGTGCAAAGCACTATTATCTTACTGCAAGAGTTTTTAGAATCTAACACTAGATGAACAGCCAGAGTCCACTTTTATGTACATACTCATACGTACAAAGTTCTTTTCATACTTATGTACAGGTGAAATGAAGATACTACGCTGTTCCAAGGTATGAATGCACATGAATGTTTGTTTATCTGCTCTGAGATGGCTTTGGTTTATTAAGTGTTAGAATAAGCTACATAACTGCCATGACCCTATTTAGGTGCAATTAATAAGAACATTAAATAAATACATGATTGTAACCTAAAAATATACTAATCAACCCATGTAAAAAATTCCTTTTGTAAGTGGGTCAACACTTGTAATAAAAGGTTTACAAATGTTGTATTAGGTAATGGGACAAGATATATAACTGAGGTGTGAGGGAGTAATAGTGTGTAGCCTGTGAACGGGGGACAGGGACAGAATGGCACAGACAGGTGTCACCATTTGCCTGATCTACCCTCCTGTCTCTTTCTCTCATTCATGCCCCTAATGCCACAGTAACTTTTATGATTGCTGTACATCTTGTCCTGTGTAGGATGACTCAAAAACAGAAAACAGAGATGCAGCTGGTAGGAGGAGGAAGAGGTCGTCACTGCACTACAGTGAGTCTTCATGACATAATGTTGATTGAGGCAGTCTTGTCATTTTATGTCTGCCTGCCCCCACAGTGCATTGTGGAAGGGGGTCGCTCACGTTGAACACTTTCTTTCTCACATAGTCTCTCAGTATGATTTACAACTTCTTTTAGATCATTAAGTTGTGCACTATTTGCATAACCGCGCCTGCCCTGTGATGTGAAATGTGAAGCTGAATCTGTAGTCGAGTTGCCATGTACACTGCTGAGTAAAAAAAACGAATGAAAAAAAGGATAAAAAGAAATAAAGAAATGAAAAAGCATCGGCATGGTTTTCAAACCTGATCTGCTCCTCAGGCATCAGGGTAAACAATGGGCAAGGGAAAAACAAGCAGCACGATGAATAAGACAAAGCAATTAAAAATCCATAAAGACTACAGAGAGACATTAAAACAGGCCTGATCTCAGTGCCTCTCAAATAAAAAAAAGCAAAGGAATGTGACACTCAACGAAGCCCCTGGTGAGTCAACCTCTATACCCTAAGGAGTCAATTATTTTAGTCTTGGGATTTGTGGCCCACACTTCCTAATTGAGCCCAGTGGTGGCCCCTGTGGCATGCCGCAAAGCGAGTGAAAGAGCAATTTATAATTAATCCTTTTCTTCTCGTGCTATTATTATTTTTTAACGAGGGCAATATGGTGTAAATATATGCATTGCTTTAGGCTGTGGCTGATATTGTTCTAAGCTGTGTGGATTTGTGGCATTCATTTTTAACCATTAAAAAAAATCAAGCTTTATGAAATCATTTACAAAAAAAGTTATGTTGGTACTTAATGTAGGTGACCCAATTATTGATTAGACTTTATCATTAAAGGTGCATAAAACATACTTGTTTAACACAACATGGCTAATTTGCAACAATTTAAGAGACGGTAAAAAACTTTAAGCACATACAATATGTCCCTCATGGTGAGATTAATAAATATTTAGTGTGTTAAAGGCTTCATTGCTCTTTGTTTGTGTGTTTGCTCTGTGCTTTTTATTGCTTTCTGCCCACACTCAGTTGTTTAGTATTAAATGATTAAAGTTTGTCTGGGGTGGCATGCAGTTTCAGAGTGACCCAAAAAAGCAAAGTTCTTCAGCCATGGATTATTCGATGCCTGTGGCTTTCCTGATCATTCACAGCTTCTATGCTTTCTTCTAAACTGAGAGGTGGGTGCATTTTTAATCAAACCACTTATCATTACACTCTTCGACCCATTTATTTTAAATCCTATTTCTACTGCTGATGGGAGCACGGAGAGTAAAACATTACCTGCTTTGTTTCTTGCAAAAGGTAGGAAGGAAGAAAATGCAATTTCCTAAAACCTAATTTCTTTAGTCTTGATTAGCAAAGAACTGCAATTAACTTGAAAAGTGAAGTCAGGATTTTTCCCCTTGTAGCATTGTACGGTTTCCTGTAGAAAAATCAGACTCCATTTATTGAAGGAATGACTAATAGGAGAAGTAATTAATCAAATAATTATTCCGCATAAAGGTAAGGTGTGTGAAGGAAATATTCTGGCTCAGAGAAGCAGAATATATATGGCCCTGTTTAAACATTTCAGTTTCTATTAAATCATCTATACATTTTTCATTTTCTACTAATTAATTCAATCATTTTTGCCTGGGCTGTGCATACAAAGTCCAGATTTGTTTAAAAACTGTGTTCGACAAAACAGTTATCGGACTACTGACTTCTGTGGGTTTCAGTTTATGGTTTACATTTGACATATTCATAATACGATTTGAATTCATACAATATGCTGTAATAATCAGCAGGTAGACTAGCTAGCTATTCTATTATAGAATTATATCTTTTGTTATACAGTGGTCTTATATCAAACAAATTGAATAATCATCGATAGCAACTCAATAGGCTACAAGTCCAATTTGGTTGAGAAAAGTAAATGTTCCATTTATACAATGTAAAATAAACAATATTTATTTATTTATGCTGTGTCAAGCATTCTTAATGGAAATAAACTGCATACAAACAAGAAATCAAGAATTTGAATTAATCTGAAAAAATAAAGCCTGATAAGGTTTGATTATACTACAGTGTATCTGTTTTTTCCTTAACTACTGACTTGTGTTGTTTTCTTATTTGTAAGGTGTTTTGGATAACAGTGTCTGCTACAAATCTGCATTTATACTGAAACTTCAGGAAATGCATATCATTTGACCATATAAATGCTAGTTAAACAGAAAGCAGTTGTTGCTCTGTGACAGAACAAGCTGCTTACATTGTGAGTGATCAGAATGAATCCGGAAGATACCTGGGTTTTAAAAATGTTGAGTTAGGACGACACAAGTCATAAATGTAACAAAACTTCTGCATTTTAAATGCATACTATTGTGGACTATTGTGAAACATACTATTGTGGACATAAACTTTGTGTTTCAGAAACATACTCTTTCTTTTATCCAATATTCAATCAGATTTATTTTTTATTTCAGTTCCAATAACTAAATGAATTCATTCATTCATTCATTTATTATCTCCCGCTTATCCTCTATTAGGGTCGCGGTGGTGTTCCCCATGCCCATCCAGGGGAGAACGTCTCGGGCGCTGGGCAGATAGACCCAGGACAGGGCGCCAATCCATAACTAAATGAATGATTAATAAAATAAATTTCAAAAGTGTTTTGTAAAAAAGATTTAAATGTTTATTTAGTGAAGGCTGCCTTCTTTTCAGCATGTGTTATAATAATGAGTTATATCAGCTATGTAACATTCTGACAAAACTTTTTCACAAGGCCTTTTCCAGCTTGGCCACAGGCTATCCCAGTTTAAATTCATATAAATAAATACACTTTCATACTTTTGCTGAAAGTTATTGGAATTTATTGTAATAGTGACCGTGGGCCAGCACTAATTAATGTCTCATCTCACACTTACTGGACACTGAGCACACAAAACTATTGAAGAACAATGTAGGCAGTGTGGGAGGTAAAATTTTTAAATAGGATGTTTCATCACTTTTCAATAACATGTCAAGGAACACAGTGATATTTTGTTGGCTAAAGATGCCCAGCACAATATGATATATGAAATATGTTCACTGCCAAGAACTTTGATATACAGAAGCTTTTTCCAATCAAGTCTGACCTTTTTTCATTTGCTTATATAAATCGCTGCAGCACTAGAAACATGCTTCATTAATTTCTCCCTCTGGACCCCCATGAACTTTTACCCACTGCCACACCCTTACTACAAGTTCACTTTGTCTTATTCCAGGGCTTCCCCTCTCCACCTGTTTTTTTTTCTCTTTTTTCTTGCTGATGACTAGTCTTTCTTTTCTGTTCTATTTCAGCAGCATGGAATAGCATGGATTCTCAGACTTTATTGGATAAAAAGCCCATTGTCCTTCCAGTTGGCTTGGCTCATTGACTGTTACTATAGGACATATGGTTCCTGTGGATAGACCTCAGCTCATCCCTGCACAAAAATGTAGTGGGTGGGAGGCCCCCTCTCCTTCACAAAACTTCCTCTTTAACACCTAGTATGGATTGAACCCTGTTAGTGGTTGATGAACTTAAACACTTCATTGTGTGTTCATTTACGGTTGTCTTTCATCTCCATCTTTGACAGTTAACAGACTATTGGTGTGCAGAGACAATGGATGTTTTATGAGGGCAACAAAAAGGAGGACATATGGATATTTTCTTAGACACATCTAAACACAGCTCACAAATTACTAAATGTGGTCAACTCCAAAATAGTACAAAATAGTGACAAAGTTTACATAAATTCCAGGTTAAAACTGTATTTAATAAAAGTTAATTAACCAAGCATGCATTGTAAATCCAATAAAAAATCTTCATATTACCCATTCAGAATTTTTTTATTTTTAGCTATTTTGTTAAACCTGCACATTACAGCACAGTTCTAAATAAAACATGTCATGATGGAAAGGTGGACATTTCCAAGTGGGTAGCAAGTGTTTTTCAGTACTTTGGGCATGGTAGGACTTAACCCATCTCCATCCATAAAACACACTTTGATTAATCGATTTAAAACTCTATTCGATTCCTGATTTGATAATCTGACACATCAAATTAGTTTATTCATCGACATATTATAGAGTTGTTAAAATGATTTTCGCCATTGTGCCACAGTGGGAAGATATGCATATTTAATTTGAAATAGTTTCATACTAAATGCCTGACACAACCAACTCTTATTTATTAATAACCCCAATACAACCCCATTTATTTGGGTTTCGGACCAGCACAATATGTCCACTGATAAAGGAACTTGTGTTCACCCTACCCAGCATTTTTTTTCTGCAGTGCAATAGCACTATCCACTGTGCCACTATGTTGAAGTTTAGCACTTAAATTAGCAAAGAACAGCAAATTAACATCTGGACAATTGATTGGTTTCTGAAGCTTTTTATAATATTTGATTACAATTGATTAACTGAAAGTTTTGCTGCATATTGCAAAGACAGAACTAATATGGCATCTCATGCAAATAAATCTAAGATTACAGTACTGAGGGTTTTAAGGTAAGGGTCTTTGGAGCAAAGACAGACTCATTATAATAACAATAAAAATAATAAAAATAAAAAAATATTCTACATAATCTTAGCAAACTCTCCTTCTGTTTGTGACCAAAAAGATACTTATTCTAATTTAAAGAAAAAAAACACGATGCAGAGAGGTTTTTCTGCCGCCCACTGACAGTGTTTTCAGATGCCCCTAACCATATTTCTTATTCTGCATAAGAGTAAAATGTACTCGCATTTTAAACTTTGTTATTATTGCCTAAAAAATGCCTATTCAACCACCCACTCAACACATTCTATGTATCCGTCCATCTAAAAAATACATTTTTTGGGATGTGTCATTTATATTCTTTAATTTTATTCATTTATATTATAAGCAAAGTAAATGTTGCCAAACTGCATTACTAATGATTAATTCCCCATCATTTATCCTAGTAAAACAAATATACAGCTGAATTTTGGCATGTAAGTACATATTCTATTTCTCTCTCTTTCAATGTATGCTTGTCCACACTCACACTATTTAGCTGGACATTTGCTTAGGCAGCAGTAATAGATAGTTGCTGGGTTGTAAAGCTCATATCTCTGATGTCCAGCCTCATGCTGGTGTGTCTAAGTATGTCTTACTGTGATAAGCCTTTTAATTAAGTGTCTAACAAGGCTGTCTCAGAGGTATCCATCCAGGGAACACGGTTGGTCGTATATGATACTATTAACAAGAAGGATAGTGAGATAGTGACAAGAAGTGTGTTTTAGTACTTTCTAGCTGTTCAGACCACCATGAGATGAAACTCGAATGTTCAGATAGGAATTAATATCCTCATAATGACATTTCCAGATTTGCATGAAAAATAATTAAACTTGATTTTCAGCTGTTGTCTTTGACTCCTGATTTGGCACCTTCTTAGTCAGATAAATAACTAAAGCATGAAAAATTCTTATACCATCACATGCCATTATTGATCCTTAGACAGAGCAGCTGGACAGCCTGGAGATTGCCTGCCTGCAGCTTTACTCTGATCCAATACCAGCTTAACAGGATATGCCCTTGAATCTTGAGAAATCTAGATCAATCTGTATAGATTGATAGTGAAGCAAACCCATAATTTTGCTTATCTTGGGTAGTGTAGGTGTGAGAACTTATGGAATTGCCTATCGAGAGTATATCTTTGATACAGAGTGTGTGTGGGGGAATAAGATAAAAATGATGTAGTATAAAAAAAGTAAGAAAGAAATTCTGCCTCTTCTGTTTTTGCTCTTTTGCTGTGCAATCTCTTTTGTCCACTCCACCTTAGATTGCTTAAGCTCTTGTGATCTATCCATGCACATCCACGAGTCTACAATCTTTTCAAGGAAATGTTTTTTTTGATTTAGCTATTTATCATCTTAGAACACTCAAGAGCACAGGATCTAAATAAATTACGTACATTATAAGGCATACATTATAAAGAATAGAAAGAAAATGAAAAAAAAAAATTGGTCAGACACTGGGCATGTCCTTTATGACCCAGACCTTCTTGCAAGATTAAACAGCCAACGGTGCTTCTGGAAAGAGAAAACATACCCAGGGAATGATGGCCTTCAGGCATGAAACATATTGGATTTTAATTAAGAGCCTGAAAATATGTGTTGAACAAGGTTTTGTAACTTGGAGAAGGCCTGGTTCCAAAACACTTGATCATGCAGTTTAGCTCTTTCTCCCCTTTGATTTACAAAATCCTTCTTTTTTAGGAGGTCAGGATTACTTTACAATGTTGTTGATATAAAACCTTTTAGCTTTAGAGTAAAAAATAAGAAGAAAGGAAACAAAGCTGAAAGATGACAAAAAAGAAAATAGAACCAAAAATATTTTACTTATTCACTGGTTAGAGAGAATGGTTGAGATCTGTCTCTCTGAAATACATCATTACCTTGCTTACTTTCCTTAAAAGCTTTGTTTTTATACATGGTAGAAGTAGCCGTGTCCTTAAAAGAAATGGATGCTTAACAGTGTAAAGAGTGATAATGTACCAAAGAAGATGGTAAAATGTAAAGTGGAAAGCACCTTTATTCGACATTCATGTTCATGTAAGGTAGCTTCAATGTCTTTTTTTAGATGTGATCTCTGAAAAGTCTATAATTTGCTAGAGGTGAGAACTTTAGACAGTCTGATTGTTCTCAGAGCTGTGCTTATTAGACCTCGCAACTTCTGTCTTTGTTCCGCCTGGTTGTCCATATTGGCAGTGAATTAATGCAGCAACCTAATGAACATAGAGGGTGGGAAGTCAGCTTTCAAGAGTGCTAAGACGACAGAGAAATTTAAAACTATCTGGCACACCGATTGGAACACCCAGAGCCTGGTCAGAGACAGGTCATCATCACCTCTGCCGGCAGGGAAAGAAGTTGTTAATTGGTGTGAGAACACACACTGACTTTTGTTATGAGGATTCAAGGAGGCTGGATCTTGTTAGCACAACACGATGAATCATGGTAAGGTGTAGACGATGGGCAAAGAGAGAAAGGGAGAGAAAGAGATTTTTTAGGACAGTCTTGTAGGATTTCTTAGTAAAATAAGCTAAACAAAAACAAAAAAAAACTGTTTATATCCAGCTTTTCACAGTTTGTTACACTCTTCATACAAACTACTTATAGTTGAGGTATTGGAATACAGATCGAGTTAAGTGGATGGCATAAGAGCTAATCACTAGAATGAATTAACAACCCTCTCCTGCTCAGCTTAAGACAGCTACTGAGGTATTTATTTGAGCATTCGGACAGTTTAACCAGTTAGGGATTGAGTAAAACTATAAATGATCTGTCACAACCGAGGAGACAAAAATGCAACACAACACAGAGACCAGAAAAAGTCAACAAGATAAATTAAGTTAAATGATCCATTATGCTAGTCATTTCACTGTAAAGATTTCCCACTCAAATCTATATTGCTAATGCTATAAAATGGGTCTCTTGATGCACACAAATCTGACTCTTGCTTAAGGCTTTAGATTCTTACAAGCTTGACAAAATGTTTTTCTTTCAAACCTTTTCACATTCTTGCCTTGTTTACCAAGCTGGCTCATAAATCAGGCTTTTGTATCCTCACAGCATGCTAGCTGAAGTTATGAGAAAGCTGACACTGGTAGCTTCGGGCTAGTGTGATGGAGGAAAGCAACTCTGTCTGCTGCTGTTAATGCCACTATAGCAATGATGCAGACACAGCAAGTTTCCCTCTCCCCCATTGACTCCCTATTCAGCTGCACTGGCAAATTTATTGGATCACTTAGAGTTGATTAGAAAAATATTATGCAACAATAATAACAAATATTTTGTTTGTAGATGAATAGGAAAATGGAATTAAAAAACATAAAAAGACAAACATGGATTGCTTTTTAAAGATTAGACAATAAGTAATAATTGGTCAGAGGCACAAAAAAAGAAGAAAATAAATACGAGTCCATGCTGTCATTTGTTTAGGAATACAAATACATTACATATTATACCTTGTTTTTATACCTTGCTTTAGCTAGAACTGTTCAGACTCCTTTTCTTTAACTCACTGGCATTATGTGGTTTTATAGTTCGGCCAACTATGATAAACTACAACATTGCTTGTTTATATACCCATTTCAAATTTTTTCGGGTGTTGATTCTCTGTATGCTTTATTTGCCAAATGTTTTGTACTGGAACAAGTGAATTAGACAAAGTTAAAACACCTAATTATCACGATGATCATGTTGAATCAAGGTCTGGCACACTTGCAGGTCATCTGAAGCCAAGTTTCCAGCATGAGGCATTAAATTAATTTGCAGAGCTTCAGTTTGACATTGGGGCATTATAACATCATGTTATAAAGTTTTCTATATTTACAAATGCTCCTCTTGCACGTTGTATGATACTGCACACTGCTACTGTATTGGGGCTCTAAGCTTGGTGCAGGACAGGGAGACAGTCATGCACACTGCCATTTAACTGTTTATCTGGTATATTTTATCACAGTAAGCCTCGTTGATCTACCAAAAAGAAGAGCAGGCAACGAGCAGTAAGCAGCCAACCCACTGCCCCGTTAAGGAAACCCGAGGACTGTCCATTCTCGCTCTTTATTTGTGTGAGTGATGCAACTTCAGCTAAGCAGCTCAGGACTGGATTGGTAAACACACATTTTGCCTTTTTTTATTTTATTTTTTTTTTCCATAGCATGTGCACGTTCAGTAAAGTCAACAGCATGCCACCTGATGCATGTTTTTGTTTCTAGGGGTTTTGTGCATTTGAAGTAGGGTCTAGTACTATCCACGCTATGTAAGATGTACAAGTGCCCCATATTCCCATATTTTAACAAAAACATGGTAAGCAAAAAAAAAATCAATTGCAAAATTTTATCAAAATATGATTAACATAATATAATCTAAGTCAATGCCTCTACATAACTTTTGCAGTGTATTATCATGGGGATTGATAATACATTTTTATTTTACAAGCCTAGTGTAGCCATTAAATCATATACTGGTAAATCCATTCTTCCCAAATATCTGCCCTACTCTGCTATGCTGTTTTAGCTTCAAGAGGTGAGGGAATATTTGATATGTTTGTGTTGAAAGAGCATAGTAAGCCTCCTGAGGTGAGATATGAGGGAAGTTTCAGCATAGTCATACATTCATCACGCCTTCATCTCTTTACCCTGCTGAATAAGCAAGCATTTTCCTTGATCTTTTTCCTGTCCTGTCCTGCTAGCTGCTAGCCTGCTGTCTGTTTATTTATGTTTGTCCTTTGTGTTTGGATAAAAGGATCTGCTGTGGCACCTCCACATAGCATTATAAATTGGGGCTGCAGCTAGTGTAAATGAGTTCTCACACCAAACATGTGACAGGTGGACAATAGTTACTTTTCTTACCATCCACTGTTCATTTACACTGTGCCTCAAAAAACACTTTTCATTTTGACATGATTTTGACAGCTTGATCTTTAATTTGATCTTCAAAGTGTATTCATTCTAAACTTACCTAATTCTGTATGTTTTTGTCAGCCTTCCTGACATCACACTAATTAAGTGACTTTTCCTGCACTTTCTCACTGTCTGTCTTCCCACTCCTTATTCTCTACTCTAATCTCTGTCATTATCTGTGACTGACAAGCCAGCACCCACAGAGCTGAGGTAAGAACTTCATGACTAAACAGCCAACATCCTGAGGTAGTGTGTGTATTTCCTCATTTACACACTTTCCCCAGGGATATGCAGGGGATTTTTATATGCCACATGGATTTCTATACCAGAAACTTTATACTTTCTTGTCAGATTCTGGGATCTGGGTAACTACAAGGCTTCTGCAAACCAGAAGAGGAAAGTGCAAGGACCTCGACGAGGCTTTTGGTCAAATATACGACTCTTTCCACCTGACTTTCAATATTGTTTGTCTATGGTTACTTTAGTTTTAACCATTTAATATGCATTTTCAGCCATGGTTTCAGTATTTTTTAACACTTTAGGTGTTAAATAATTGTCATTCCTATCTTATTATAGACTGTGTCTGCTTTGGAGGTTGAGGCTTTGTTCAACTATTTTCATGGTATGAAAATTGGAGCTTTACTTTGGTGCAAAGGCACCTATTACCATCTGAGTTGATATCAAGTTGATCTTTTTGAAGCCCCATGGCCTTTGCTTTTTCACAGAATGGTGCTAGTAATAATTCACCTTTGCTAAACATTAAAATTTTTGTGTCTCATTCTTTGTGTCATCATCTTGTGTCTCAAGTGTTTTGGATTGCTGCTTTAAGGCAAGTTTTTTTTTCTTTTTACCCAATAACAAAGTCTTTAAATAAGCCTTCTGCTAATTTCTAATAGTGATTTTTCACAATGAAATGAATGTGTTTAAAATAAGAGAAGGAACAAAAAAAGTTCAAGTGTAAATCTTTAGGTCCTTACTAACACATTCTATCATACCTTATAGTCTTATAGCATATTGGCTGACTTTCTTTCCAGTCCCCCACAGAGGTTTAAATAGGTACCTCAAATTACTTGTGTGTTTCAAAACTGTTTAAAGAAATGGGTAAGAGAATAATAAGAGCAAAATCTGAAAAGGCATTCACATTTCTTACTGTGAAACCCAACAGTACAAAGGCAAAAGACTGTATATTTTCACTTCAGAGCATATTCGTCCATTGTTTGGCTCCACTAAATCTTCATGCTAGATCCACTGGAGTAATACCAGTGTCTGTATACCAATCCTTCATGCTGAAAAACTCTCCTTCATCATCTACATAATGGCTGCTTAAAGATAAAAATAAATTTACATTAAAAAACATTCAAACATTTGATGTACATTTCTATAAGTGTTGCTTTTGGTTAAAAACACTGTGCTAAGTTTTTCCCCCACAGGCCTAATGATACATAGTAATATAGACTTTGTACAAGAATGAGGGTTTAATACTACAGCCCTTTATTTGTGACTAAGAACAAATTATTTCAATAACAAGACAGAAGCCAGTCTGTATAAATATGATGACTGTCAATCACAGAGCAAGTTAATCTGATTTTAATATCAAGCATACACATGGCTAAATGAACAGTGTTTATTGAGTCCTTAATATGAAGTTTAGGCGCAGTGACTATACGAAGAACACTGATATAGCTACTACAGGCAAAAGAAAATTCAATTTGCTGTGGCTATTTACAAGAGATAAGAAATCCCCCCTTTGACTGTAAAACAGAAAATTGGGCATGTGTGTTTCCCAAATCTGAAACATACCCAAGTATCTGACATGAGCATTAGTAAACTGTGATGCATGCCAAGGCTATGAAGTAGTATAACCAAAAAAGAGCATAGAAGTGTTTCTAAATATAGATGTATAGACAGAAAATGCTGTTCCTAAGGCACCATTTATTTGCCCTAAATTAACCCTACCAGCTGCTTCTCCTATGTTTAAGTGAGTTGTTAATCACAAAGACAACACTCTGGATACAAATGTCAGAAAATTATACTATCAAATTACACTCTCAGATCACCTTAGCCACAAGTGCATGCTTTACTTATGCTAAAGTAAATGATAATAGTAATGAACTGTTTTATTTTGTCCATTTCAGCTTTGATATTGATAGGGCACTACCAATCCCTCAGCTAAATGCAGCTTAATGATAGCGATTCTGTCTCCTGATCAATATTGATACAATACAAATGTTTAATTCTGCACCGGGTCATAGCTAATTATCTCTTTAGTGCAGCAAACAGTTTGAGGAAACACAAATGCAACAATGCTTATGTTGTCAGAACCAAACAGGCTTTAAAGAAATTCTGTGTAAAGAGTCACCAAAACACCAATAAAAAACAACCTCCTCATTTTAATAAATTTGACAAATGTCTCAGGGTGACATAATTGGGTTGGACTTGAAAGTGGAAGACGGCACAATTCCCAATAGTCTTTTGCACCCCACATTCAGGAAGTAAGGATTTCAGAGTGCCGAGACAAGACAAGAGGAATATATGGACAGACAAATGATTTCCAAGCCCTCTTGGCTCTTCTGTATTACCCATGTGGCCGGTTGCTATTAACAGGGGTCTTTGCAAACAATGGTAGACTGTTCATCTCTGGGTATCTGCATGGCCAAGTTGATTAGCTTGCCCTCTAATTGTCTTGCCAGTCCAGCCAATGTATGTATCAGAAGTGCCTGCTGTGGATGACTACAAGCGCACTGAGTTCTTTGTGTAATACTGACTGGGAAGGAATACAAGGGTGTGATTGTGTGCAACAAACAGTGGATACAGAAAGCTATTGTTGTCCAAAAGAAGCGTGAGGATTTAAATGTTAGACAGGCTAACAAAGTACAAAAAAATGAAGATCGGGGAATCTTCTCCACAAAGGGTAACACAATACTCAAAATAGGGCTGTTTCCTGACACTGGAAATCATGTCTCCAGTGGATGTCCGCACATGCTAAATGAGACATAACATGAAGTAGGTTTGACTGCAGGCGTCAACACATCCGCATGCCCCAAATTAGATCTTTTCCTCTCTGCTTATCATCACTGTTCTGGGAGGAAGATAAGAGGGCTTCGATCTCTACAGAGCAATGCTGATCCATTCATATTCTCTCCAAATGTGAGAAATGTTTCCTATAAAATAGCTAATAAACAGTATTATTCTCCTAATGTTTCTTGTTTTCTTAAGAAACATGTTGAAAATTAACCCACATACAGGTTACCTACTCAACACTAAATAAGTTGAACATGATTTTGATTTTCAACAAGCGGACCATCAGAGATCAATGAACTCAAATTTTAGTTTCCATACAAAACATTTATTCATTCATGCTGGAATATATTCCAAAGGTCATTGGAGGAAAGGTAGGGAAACACCCAGGACCGATCAGTCAATCCTATCACAAATTCTACAGCCTACTGAACCACAACATACCAATCCACTGAACCAAACAGGGAGGTATTTCATATAAAGTAAAAATCCACTTCACTTTACAACATAAGGGGGAAAACTAAAAAATTTGTACTTATTGTATGCCCTTTTTCTCTAGAACAAAACAGAATCGATCTTTGTTATGTTACATTATAAAGTTTAACACATTTTTTTCCTTTATTTGATACACTATACTAATTATTACCTCACAACTGATTGTAAAGATAATACTGAAATATCACCTGAATTCAGCTGCATTACTTTAAATTTCATTGGAATAAAATTAAACCATTGATTCACAGCATACATCCAAAGGTTGTTCTATTAGACTACTATGGTACTGCAAAGAAAATCCCCGACATAAGAACACTACTTAAATTTTACCATAAAACAAGTCAGTCTCTGCAAAGTATTTTTACTACTAACAGCCAATCACAAGATACTCCCACATTTAACAGTAATGTTGAAACTATTACTTCACAACATACTACATGAGTCCACCAACAGTGAACCAATTAAATGAAATCCAATTGAACTGAATTTCAATTAAATGAGTTCACCAATTACATGAAATTTATGAAATCTCAAATTAACCATAAGTGTCCATAAGTGTCTGTCTGATTTGCTCTTAAATCATACATTTAAGAAATTTACATTCAGGTTTGACTGAAAACCGGTCGATCAAAGTGGGCCAAAATACACCTATTTCATTGGATGTGTCCTAAATAATGCAGTAACCCTTTACTTCTAAATTCTGATGCATCAGCATTAATGTGCCCTGCATGACATAAACACAATGCCCCCCACCAAACACCCCCACACACTAGCACTCTCCATCAAGCTCACTTTGCTTCTAACTTTTTCAATCTGGTCTTTTTTCTGCCTTGTAAACTAAAAAGGAGGAAGAAGAAACAATGTTAGTACAGAGAGAGAAAAGTGAGAAAAGAGGCCTTGTCATCAATTGTCTTATTGTTTAGCATAGTGGAAAATACACTGACAGGCCCTATGAACACACCAGTGTACACACACACACACACACACACACACACACACACACACACACACACACAAAGCCTTGATTTACACCCTTGGAGCAATGTAAACATATGGCCAGTTAACCATGGGTTCAGACACACAACCACACACACACACACACACTTCCGAATCCCTACACTGTGCAGTTCATACATTATGCACAGAGCCTTCACTAAACCACAATCAAATCTTCAGCAAGAAGTGGAGGAGCACCAGGTCTACAACATTGATTAGAGAAACAAAAGCAGAGCAGCACAGCTGTTTCATAGCATTATAAATACTAGGTCACAGACAGGTCTCAGTTATTTATGTGCCGACATATTGGTCAATATTCCCTAATTCAATTAGATCAGTTGTATTCTGCCATCACTCCAGGATATCTATTACAAAATGATCACAAACCATGCTGGCAGTATTATTATCTTACACCACCTCTTTCCATCCCTTGCATGTGGTAGAAAACATAGAACTATACAATACAATACTCAAAGAAAAGCAAAACACTTCTTTAACAGAGGTTTTCCCATAACTCATTTTTTTAATACTATATTACATTACTTTAAATAACATACTGGTTATTGTTCACCAAGAGCCATATACATATCCTGGACAAAAGTATTTGTATGTCTACATATTACATGAGATTTATTATATGCCTGCAGCTTTCAGTTTTCTATTATGTCTTTTTACAATATTCTGAGGTGTGTCTTTTGGAATCCTTTTTCATTCATCATGGAAAGCATTTGTGAAAACAGTTGTCACTCTTATGCTGGACAAGAGTACCTGGCTTGCAATTTCTGTTCTAGTTCATCCCAAAATTAAGTTGAGGTCTTTAGGTTTTTACACCAAACCATAATTTTATGGATTTTTTTTGCTTTGGGGTAAAAGAGAGAATGAATGTCTAGATGACTAGATATTAATATCATAGGCAAAACAGGCAACCTGTTAAACGAATTCACAGAAATTAAGTGTTCAATTCAAAGACAACCTTTGAATCAGAGGATCTCTAGTTTGTCAATAAATACATGCAAAAATTGTAATAAATAAAAACAATGTCAAAGAAAGTATTGCATATTTCTCATATTTCTCTTGCATATTCTTCAGTGCACAATATCATTAACAATTTAAGAAACCCATAGGAATTACAGTGCGTAATGGCATAGGGCGTAAGCTTAAGCTTAACCCTGTTAACTTCGATTCCTCAGACGGCCCCACAAGATCCACCATCCAACAACAGCCGATATAGCCACATAGGCAAGGGATTACCTCAGTACCTCGATTACTACAATACAGAGTAATATTTACAATTGCCACTTACAACTTTACTGCAAAAATGAAGCCTTATATCTTATATTAATGTTGTGCCATTGACTGTGGACTTTGGGGTTTTGAGACTTTTAGGCTTGACCATCATACAGTGGAAATGTGTATTGTGGTCAGATAATTCAGTTTTTCGATCTTTTTTTTAGGGAAAATGGATGTCTCTGAACCAAAAATGAAAAGGACAAACCAGACTGTTATCAATCTAAAGGCTAGTGTCTATCATGCTATGGGGCTGTGTCTGTGCTTTGGCAAAGGTAATTTCCACTTCTGTGGTGAAAGCATTAATACAGAAAAGTACATTAAAATTAACAAAATAATGCAAAGCCACATGCTGCACACATTACAAAGCCATAGCTGTGGAACGAAAGGGTACAAAAGATTTTGAAACTGTGTTGCAGTCTTACACCTGAAACACTAAATTTGTTTGGTATCCTTAGTTCAAAAACATATTTTAAGCGTGGTGAAAAGGAATGTCTGTTAACAGTTAAACTGTTAACTTCTTCACTGTCCATAATACAATTAAATGAGTTTGACTAGACAAAACATGAAACATTACTCTAAACATTACATTAAAATACTGTCATTAAAATGAAATCAAAGTAAATGTTAGAAACATTGTGTGTTTTTAATATGCATTTTGCATACTGGTTTAACATTTTTAAATTTGGGATTGTAGACAGAGAATGAAGGAAAAGAGAGCGGGCAGAGAGAATGAATGTCTTTTGTGCAGATCTGTGCTGCATAGTGACAAGGCTGAGGAAAGACTGAAAGAGAAATGTGTGATCTTTTTACACTATCTTTGAACTTGGCTGCTATGAGACTTAACAACTCTAAACTGTCTAAGACACTGAAAAAGCTTTTGCCCATGATTACTCAGAATACTAATGTAGAAGTGGCATGGAATTCTGCTGGGACACTAGGAGGACACTACGAGAGAACAAATTATGCATGCTTTGGTAGAGGTATACTTATGAATGTTTGCCATAGAGCCTGTTTTTCTCTCTTTTTTTCCAATGCTGTCATGTTCTGCTACTTTTACTAGTTCTGAGCTAGTCTGCTGTCAAATACTTCCACTAGTGTGTCGTCTACTTTCTCTTGCTCTTTCTCTCTCTCTCTCTGTGTGTGTGTGTGCAAGATGCATGCTGAACGAAAAAGGTGAGCAAAGGAGTTTGTGCATATGAGAATCTGTGTGTGGAACAGTGTGTATACTTTGTATGGTTGTGTATGGGGGTAAGACAAAACTCCCAACATGCCATGTGTGACCAATAGGCAAGATTGTGCCATGCAGTGAGTGAACACTGTGATGGCTGTCAACGCTTGCCACAAGGAAGGCAGAATGTGTAGATGTCAGGTGAGATGAGCGGAGGCCATCTGGGAGTGTGTGGAGTGTGTGAGAACCCCAGAGCTCCTACTGGAACAGCTGCTGACAGTCTTTTTAAGCACCAGCATCAATCTGCTACACACCCACATTCACATCCACGCACATGCGATAGCACATATATACACTCATATAGGTACACACATACATGCATCCTGATATTCATTTACACACTCAGGTATATTTACACACTAATCTACATATAATCACACACATACAAATTTGTGCAAAAAAGCTCAATATGTATAAATAATCGGTTCCAGTTGCACTAAACACACCGTCAGGTTTAATTTGCTGGTAGTGAACGACCAAGTACCAAGCCACAAGAAACAGACTTACCAATGTAATTATGTATATTTAATTAATGCATTTTAGTTTTACTAGCTAGTTGTTTGTTTACTTGATATTGTTAGGTTGTGTTTGTTTCTCAATTGTGGCCCATGTTTTTCCATAGTGTTTAATCACCTAATTTTTTGTTACACGTTTTTTATATTATTAAGTATTTTGACCTTAAATTTAACTGTAGTTTATATATCAACTAAGTAAAAGGGTGGTGGATGATTTTCAGTACTGCAATTATACTGATATGGTGGTGCTATGTTACTGTGTGTTGTGTTGGTACAAGTGGACCATACACAACAGTGCTGGACAGAAAACAGTAGACCAAACAAAACAAAGACAGGTGTCTGATCCACTCGTACCATCATCCACCACCCCAATAATACCTGCACTGTGGGGGTCCTGATCATCAGAGAACAGAGTAAATGGGACTAGCAAAATATGTAGAGAAAAAAACAGACTACAGAATGTAAAAGTCGAGTCCATCTACAGTATATGATCAGTGGACTTGAATAATTAAATAAATTCAATTAAATCAGGGTTTATATAGGTGTACAAATGGCTAGTAAGTCTAGATTCTCGGGTAAAAACCCACCCAAATATGGGAAAACATGCAAACCACTAATCTGCCGTGATTAGTAATTAAAACCAGGACCATCTTGCTGTGAGGTGACAGCATGGCTGTGTATTAAAGCTTCAGTGTTTATTTGCATGTGTATATTTATTTTATGATGTTAAATTGATTAACCTTTTATTTTTTAATTTATAAACTTACTGTTCCATTATTCATTCCTTTACTCATTCATTAGTTGAAAGAGAAAACAAAAAAAAAAACTAGAAAAACACTTTGATAGTACAACATGCCTACAGCTGCTGCTCACTGCACTGCTCTACATCCAAAATTTATTCACCAGCATCATTATTAATGTTTTCCTCTTATATGTTTTGCCCCTTTGTTTTGGCTTTCAGTCTGATTGCTGTATCCTGATTTCACATTTAAATTTAATTACTGCCTCCATCCGTGTCAATACTCTGCTCTCATTTATCAAAGACATGGGGAGATGGGGATGCTGATTAACTATCAGTAAACATTTTTTTAGCACTGTGGTGGCCAAAAGCATTTTAATTGGTTGCACTTTAGGGAGCGATTGGAATTATTTCATGATATTATTTGCTGCTGAATTAGAGCAGTGATAATTAGACAATGAACAAAACGTGGTTAAACAGTAAGAAAGTAACACACCACATATATACAAAATAAGAAATAATAGGAAGTTTAAACTAACAACATTATTTTTTTAAATAATAAAGACATTTTATGTGTAAAATTGTAATAATGAATCAAAAGAACAACCAGCAGAGGGCCAACTACTGAAAAGACCACACAGTAAAGGATGTTTACTACATTTACAAAAGTAATCTTTAGGTATTCCATATCTCAGGAGCAGGCTGTATTGTTTATTTCTCGTCTTGGTCGGTCCGCATGTCACTAATTAGTTTGATTAATTACTTAATTGATACATTTGTTTCTAGTTATCCTCTGCTGTGTTCTCCCATCACATAGTGTCCCTTCTTCTGCCTTACCTTTTGGTTCCCATTCAAGCATCATTTAAAGTCAGTGCTGTGTTGTTTGTGCGTGTATATATATATGTGTTTGTTCCCTTGGTGTCTCCTGCATTAAATACATCTCTTTATCTGAACTATGGACCTTCTTTCTACACCACGCACACCATGCAATGTACAATAAAGGGTTTATAAAGCACAGTTGTCAATTAATAAATCACTTTTCATACCTAGTCTTAATTCAACACACTTATTTTTTTTTTAAATAAACGCTTTAATATATTCATAAACATACATTTCATTGCCTTGTCTCAACCTCAAGGAGAATGATCATCCAGTTATCATTGTACCTTACACGGTTTCTTACTTCGAAAACAATACATACACCATGGAGTAGTCCTTTCCACTGTTGCTCAGCTGGCTATTTGAGAGTCCAGGCTAATAACAATGTAAAGCAGCATAATGTCAATGTAGTACTGTAAAAATCAGTTTTATACACATGAACTTAAACAGCACCTAGTTATTAGTAATATAATAAAATCATTTTAATCCATTCATTATCTCCCGCTTTATCCTCTATTAGGGTCGCGGTGGGGTTCCCTATGCCCATCCAGGGGAGAACGTCTCGGGCGCTGGGCAGATAGACCCAGGACAGGGCGCCAATCCATCGCTGGGTTATAATAAGATCATTCTAGTTATTGTAGACAATCAATGATCAGATCTAAAATTAATCACTGAGTAATGCATTATAAATAGTGAATAGATTACATGTATCAATCAAGGAGCAATAAAAAATGTTTTATAGAAGTATAAAGTGTAAATGGAATTAGGGCAATGTTGAAAAATCGCTAAACCAGTGGTCAGTACAACAACATTGATCATAGTAAGTAATGATAAAAATATAAGGATTATAAATTTGAAGATTTTTCTCTTAGATGTCTAATAAGTATCTTGACTGTGTTATTAGTCTCTAGCCAACAGTGATTCATGATCGCATCAGCTAAGACTATATGGGCTCTAAGATCAACTGCCTATTTGGGCATTAATAAAAATTGATGAGTAATTATACATCATTTGTCAAATATTTGTACTCTGTGATCATTATTTTGCTTAACAGGTAGTTCTTGGGTTTTGTGACCGACCAAGGCTCAGTGATTAGTAATGATCAATAGTGATCAATAGTGTGGTATCTGGCCTCTGTAATACGAATGTGGGCAGTAATAGTCAGTGATTAGTGTCAATGTCAGTGATGAGTAAATAGTTATTGGCTTATTATTTGGCTATGGTTATAAGAGATTGGTAGCAATACCAATAGCAATGCACTGTGGTCCAGTAATTTTACTTGCTTGATAGTGGTAACCTGTGATTGGTCATTTATTGGTTAAGTGACTGGCATCTGTGAGCAATGTGGTACACAAGTGATTTTCAAATAAGTGTGAAAAATTCACACTTATGAAAGACAGAATGGAAGTACACTTCCATTGTGGTCTTCCAAAAAAACATTAAAGATGTTCCAAACCATAAAAACAGTCTACCAGTTTCTATTCATGACAGAGACAACTCAGCTGCAGTACAGTGAAATAATGCATCATTTGTATTTTCCAGACTAATGAATATGTCATCCCTGCTGCTGAGAAGGTTTTCCACACTTTTGCAGAAGTGTGGCACCTCCACTCAACATCATTTATTTATTTAATGCTTCTGCATTATTCTGTTTGAAAGAGATAGTGACTTCTAGGCGTGCCTTTAAAATTATTAAGAAGCACGCGTGTCTCTTCTCTGTGCTTTGTTAATCTCCCCTGGGAATAAAACCCTTCGGCATTAAGTTTAAGTACTTTTCGCATGCATCTTCTCGTTTCCCAATTCTCTTTTTTAATAAAGTGCGCATTTATATGGGACAGGACTGAAATAAGAACATGTTAAATGGATAGCCCGGGGGTTGTATATTTTAAAGTTTATTTTAACCCAAATGAGAAAGGTTTCGTACTGTAAAATAGCCTACTTTTTGATTTATTCACACCTACGCAAAGATGATCCAGAAAGGAGATCCAATTTATAATATTTGCTTTTTAACAAATCACTGGACTTACTAAGTAGTCCAACTTTTGTGACTTTGGGTATATGATATAGTTTAAAGTATTATGATATGCCATGTTGTACAGTCTAAATGGTACTTAATTTTAACTGTTAGACCTCATATAAATACAACACCAAGCACAACCACGTGCAGTTTTCAATGCTGCAATGATTAGGTTCATCATAAACACAGCTTACAATACAAACCAGTACATAACAATAATGATAATAATAATCATGATGATAACCAGAAGAGCATCTCAATGGGATAAAAATAACAACTGCTGTGTGTAGGCTCCTGATTAACTTTTGCCTGTTTGTGCTTGGAAATCCATCATGGAAAAGCAGGAAACACGAACACGCGCCTCAAGCAATACACCCTGACAAAGATGCTGCGCGGGCGGACCATTCAGAAAATCTCCCCGGCAGTAGACCTAGCTCGAACCCAGGTAAGTGTTTTGGACGTAATAACAAGCTAAGTAACGCAGCTTAAAGAAACTCTGACTCAGTCAGTGCGAGATTCGACTCCAGCACCCAGTGACTGGAACCAGGAGAACAACGTGGTGTTACTGGGTTGACGCAGTACAGAGGATTCAAAGCAATGCATTACAACCCGTAGTGTTAAACACCAGAGCATCAACACTGGCACATATAACCCCCTCCCCCCAATAAATAAATAAATAAGTAAATGATATATTATTATAACAATAATAATAAAAAAATTAAAAAAAATAAATAAATAAAAAAACTTACCTGCTCTAAAGAGACAGAGGGCAACCCAAAACTGGAACATCTCTTTTTTGTATTGCTGGCTCCCAATTAACGGCTGCGCGTAATCCACGCACTGGTGCTGATTTCCAAATGTTCCAACAAGACCTCAGTAGAGTGGGTGAAAACCAGGGGGTTGCTGACAAAACAATAATAACGATAAAATGATAACAACGCTCTTCGCTAAATGCGCTCAACGGATCCGTGGCATTTCGCGCACAGAATAATCGGAGCTCTGTACACTGTTCGTCTTCCTGGGTGTGTTAAGTTAGGAACTTTCTTGCTTTCTTGCTTGAATCGCAGGGTTTAGTGGCTCCGGTCCCGCAGGCAGCTCAGTTGGGCTGCGTGAGAGTTCTCAGCTCGGCCGATCAGCAGCGTAGGGTTGGAGGGGCTTTTGGTTTGGCGCTGCTGCCGATGCTGAATGAGGCTCCGCTTTCTAGAGCAGCTGAACGTTCAGCTAAAGCAGCCGCCTGCATCTCTCTCTCTCTCTCTCTCTCTCTCTCTCTCTCTCTCGCTCAGTCGCTTTCTTACTCTCTCTGAAAGCGCACCGCTCGTGTGTTCCGCCCCCCTGCGCCTCCGTCTCCCCCAACCTCTGTGCGCCCTCACACCCCCTCTGCGCGCTCACACTCTCTCACATTAGCTTTTTATACACCTCCGTTTGCTCTTTAGACTCCTCTGTCTTTTTTGTGCGCACTTCAGGCAGCTGCTCGTGCTCTCACGCGGCTCCGGAGCGCGCTCCTCGAAGACAGCTGTGCACTCTCACGCTCCCGCCGTCTGCCCCTGCGTTCGGCCGCCACATCCCGTGCTACACTTTAGGGATTCTTGCGAGCTGGTGTCGCTTTTAGTGACTATAACACCTTGTGCAACACTGCCTTCATTATACCCAAAAGTCTAAGCAGTGTGAAGGACACTTCCCCTCGAGTCCTGCACTTGGGCAATTGCAAAGCATGGCTGGGGTAAAGACATCAGGCTAGAGGAAATGGTTTGGGTGTGTAAAGGCAAGGCAAGTTTATTTATAGAGCACCATGTTCTCCCACGTGGGTTTCCTCCGGGTTCTTCGGTTTCCTCCCACAGTCCAAAAACATAGATGAAGTTCAATTGAGTTGCCCCATATTGAGTGTGTTTATGTATGTGTCTGGGCAAGTGAGTGTGTGCCCAGCGATAGATCGCTGCCCTGTTCTGGGCAGCCTGCCCAGCGCCCGAAACATTCTCCCTTGGATGGGCATGGGGAACCAACAACCCCCCACCCCGCGCGCGACCCTAGTAATGGATGGAATTGTGTGTTACAAGCGGTGGCACGGTGGCTTAGTGGTTTGTACATTCGCCTCTCAGCACTAGGGATTCCCATGTTCGAATCGCAATCTGGGTGGAGTTTCTGGTTCTCCCCATGTCGGTTTGGGTTTCCTCCAGGTTCTCCAATTTCCCCCCACAATCCAATATCAATATCGGGCCAGACAAGTGTGGGCACCCCTGCCTTAAAATCTATTCTGTAACTCACTGGTAACTGGTGTAAGGACTTAAGAATGGGGTTGATGTGATAATGGGAAAGGATGCAAACCATAATCATAGGCTTGTGTTAAGGAACCAGTCTTGCTACTTCAAGACTCCCAGTTTGATTCCTGGTCCCACAAGAATTATGGCTGAAGTGCCCTTGAGCAAGACACATAACCCCAAATGCTACCCGGGCGTTGTGTACAGGGCTGCCCACCGCTCTCGGCATGATTGCTCACTTCATTCAGTGTGTGTAAATGTATGTGTTTCACTGGACAAATGGGTTAAAAGGATAAATTCCTCTGCGTGTAACCACAATAGGCAAAATAAATCACTTTAACACTTTAATCATCATGAAAAGGATGTAGCCTCAATCTATGTGCACACCTCTCCCAATTTAAAGTGTAAACTATTACTGTAGGCTGTGAAATGCCTAAGGACAAAATTATATGGTTCCAATTTCAATTAAATGTTTACAATTAAGAAACCATCTAGGGAATACTACTGTCTATGCCATTTAACAACCCCATTAACACATAATTTCACAGAATCGGAATTCCAGTGACTAGTATAGAACCCAGTAAACCCGTGGTTATAAACCCAGTAAACACAACTGATTTTTTACAAAAATCTGATTTTGAGCCATGTCGCCTGCGATTCAAACTCACTCTACAACTTGAGGACAGATTTCATAGAATAATGGCAGTTATAACATTCAATAAATTTAAGGGCAGTTGTAGGTTTGTGGTTAAAGAATCAGCCTTGCGACTTTAAGGGTTTGATTCCCGGTCCCACCAAATATTATGACTGAAGTTCCCTTGGGCAAGGCACCTAACCCCAGTTGTTCCCTGGGTGCCGTGTGCGCTCACTTCACCAGTGTATTTGTTATGCTGCAAGGATGGGGAATGTGGAAATGTGGATGCCTCAGTGTATAACCACAGTAGGCAAAATAGATCACTTTATCAAATCTCATGTATAATGAGATATAAATGATTATATGTCCAAATAATAAAGATTCAAAGGGTTCAAATGACAAAAACTGTGTGCTTACCCATGGTTATAAACCAAGTAAACACAACTGAGTTGTTTCAAAAATCTGATTTTGAGCTATGTCGCCTGTGGTTCAAACTCACTCTACAAACTTGAGGACAGATTTCATAGAATAATGGCAGTTATAACATTCAATAAATTTGAGGGCAGATGTAGGTTTGTGGTTAAAGAATAAGCCTTGTGATTTGAAGGCCCCGGGTTTGATTCCCGGTCCCATCAAGTATTATGACTGAAGTTCCCTTGGGCAAGATACCTTGCCCCAATTGCTACCTGGGTGCTGTGTGCGCTCACTTCACCAGTGTGTGTATATGTATGTTACGCTTCAAGGTTGGGGAATGTGGAAATGTGGATGCCTCTGTGTGTAACCACAATAGGCAAAATAGATCACTTTATCAAGTCTCATGTATAATAAGATATAAATGATTATATGTCCAAATAATAAAGATTCAAAGGGTTTAAATGACAAAAACTGTGTGCTTACCCAGTAAGAGCTTTTTGATTTTCCCAACTTGGTCACTCACACAGGGCGGCTCTTCTCCTTTAAAGACTTGAACACCCATTATAAACATTCCATTAGTTTCCAGGCCTCAAGGAGCTGCTGTTAGTTAACAAAGGAAAAAAGATAAAAGGACAATGTGGGTGAAAGCTGGAGTATGCATACTGCAACGGTAGGGGGTGTTTTGTTACGCCTCAAAATAAACCCCACTGTTAAGTTAATAGTCTATGGTACTTATTGAAGTTCAACTGGACCAAATAAACACAACTAGGTGTTAATTTACCACCAATGGATTTTATTCTGTGTGCATAAACACCAAATACCATACCAGGAAGAGTATGAAATTATACAGGGGCAGTTAATATCAAAGGGAACAGAATAACAAAACAGGCAATCATTTTCAAAACCCTGTAAACTGTGAATTATTTATTGAAAAGAAGTTGAACAACCTATAAATTTGAATTACAAAAATTTTCAAACTGGCATACCAAATTCAACACATAAGTGATAATAGCAGTGTCTTAAATAATATCACAAGTTTAAGGGAAAGCCACAATCCATTAGGCATTTGTTTCAAACGTAAATAACACCAAGCTGAAACTAGAAACTTTATTTACTCAGGTGCTTATGAGCAGTGTGGGCAATAATGAATGGAAACGGAGAACAGTGTACTATTGATAATGGAAGATGGATATTGGAGGAAATGAGAAGATAAATTAGAAAGGGTGACCTCTATTACAAGCAAAAGTGATGCTTGAAGCTTGTCATAAATAACAAAAGGTGATTTGGAAAGTAAGATCCTCTATTAGGGAACAAAGTTTGTGCAAGAATATAAAAAACTGTAAGGGTGCAGGAGTAACATACATACATTTAACATACATACTTTTACCAAACTAATTACCAATAGTATGAAATAGGTAGTTCCGGTCCTAAAATATGATTGGCTGTGCAATTTGTTCAGCCATGACAATAACTGCATAAAACATGTAAACATGGTAAAACATTATTTTAAATCATGTCAAATTAATGGAAATAGAGAATAATAAAAACAACAAGCAAGTCGTGTCCCTTTGTTTAGCAATCAATGTTTACTTCAAAAAAAGAACTACATTACATCACAGAAGCCCAGTTTATTAATTGCTTTGTTTTAAATACAAAAATGTATGAATTAAAACTTGTTAATATCATAATGGATTGATAACCATTTTGTGAAAGCAATAAGGCACTTGAGGTTGTGCATTATGATAAATAAATCATGGGGAAAAGGTGTAACAGCACTCAGCCTCATTGCTTTATTATAAAACAAGGAGTTCCGCTTGTTAAATACGCTTGGCTGATGACAATAATGCACACCTCTGATCGATATACATTCTTATAAATGGGTAATATAAAATAAATTATTTTAATTCATGTGCCATTAATGGAAATACAGATTTATATAAACAGTGAACCTATTACTGACAAGCACTAATCTAACATGCGATTACTCTGTGTTCACTTTTAAAAACCAGACAAGATTACATCCACGGAAGACCAGCTTAATAACAACATTGTTTTTAATAAACACATTAATGAATCATTTATGAGACATTTATGTATTTAATAGTGTGTTGTAACCATTTTATAAAAGCAGTAATGCACTCAACGTTGTGTATTAATCATTCATTCATTCATTCATTCATTCATTCATTCATTCATTCATTATCTTCTGCTTTATCCTGTATTAGGGTCGCGGTTGGGTTACCCATGTTCATCCAGGGGAGAATGTTTCGGGCGCTGGGCAGATACACCTAGGACAGGGCGCCAATCTATCGCTGGGCACACACTCACTCACACAGACACGCACGCATACACACTCTATATGGGGCAATTTGGAGAACTCAATTGACTTGATCCATGTTTTTGGACTGTGGGAGGAAACCGGAGAACCCGGAGGACACAGGGAGAACATGGAAAATCCACCCAGATGGGGATTCGAACCGGGAATCCCTAGTGCTGAGAGGGGAATGTGCTAACCACTAAGCCACCGTGCTGCCTGTTGTGTATTATTGTAAATAAATTCACACTTCATGTTGTGCCTAATAACTCGTTCCTGTGATTTAGTTACAATAATGCATGGCCTCTCATGCCTTATTGCTTACTATTGACCAAAACCATGACATTTGAAATCTAAACATTTCTTTTTCTTTTGGCATTTTACCCTTTACTATTCAGGGATCACAACGATAAACTTGCATTTAAGTCTTGGCCTAGAATACGAATATCTTCATATTTAAACTCCTTTTATCAGATATCAACAAGTCATAATGCAAAAAGTACAAAATTACAATCACATTGCTAGTTCAAAAATTGGTCATAAACTTTTAGTTTCTTGCCTTTCCTAGACATTGCCTACAGCTAGACAATGTCTCCAGGTATTAGTCTTTCTGTGATGTTTTGATTCTTTTTGATTTGCACCATCTGCATGATGGAAACTCATCAACACGCTCATGTAATGCTGTAAATATTCCACTGTGCCTGTTTGTTACACTCGCCTACCCAGAGATTGAAGCAGCTGCGCATAGGAAGCGCAGAGCCATCGCGTTCTAACGCGCTGAAGGGAGCCAGGCACGCAGGTAGCAAGGAAATGGAATTTATTAAAGGTGTAGAGACACCACAAAACAATGGCAACCGACGAGTGAACATAACATAAACCACGAAGAGCACCGAGGACAGGGAAAGAAGGAAATAAATACAAATGAAAACCAATCACGTGCACAACACAACCAATGAACAGAAAGAGATCATTACACAAACTAAATGACATTAATTAAAGTAAATTAACAAACATGGAACAGGTGCCCTAGGCACCTGTTACAGTACCCCCGCCCCTACCGTCACGCAACGGGAGGACGCGACCAAGAAAAAAAAAATAAATAAAAATCCCGGGAGGGAAAGGGGGGGGTCCTCCGCCCTCCTCGAGCCCACTGGCTATGCAGTTCAGTGGGTGCCCTCTGCGGACGAGGTGAGGGAAGCGCCCTCTGGCAGTGCAGTTCGGTGGACGCCCTCTGCGGATGAGGCGTGGGATGTGCCCTGTGGCTTTGTGTCGAGGTGGACGCCCTCGGCGGATCAGGAGGGAACCACGCCCTCTGGCAGTGCAGTTCGGTGGNAGGTGGACGCCCTCGGCGGGTGCGGAGTGGGCCACGCCCTCTGGCTGCGTGGCAAGGTGGGTGCCACTGGTGCACTGACTGGGCGGCGTGCGGCCCCTGGACCTCGGGCTGGGCGGCGTGCGGCCCCTGGAGCTCGGGCTGGGCGGCGTGCGGCCCCTGGACCCCGGGCTGGGCGGCGTGCGGCCCCTGGACCCCGGGCTGGGCGGCGAGCGGCCCCTGGACCTCGGGCTGGGCGGCGTGCAGCCCCTGGACCTCGGGCTGGGCGGCGTGCGGCCCCTGGACCTCGGGCTGGGCGGCGTGCGGCCCCTGGACCTCGGACTGGGCGGCGTGCGGAACCACGCCCTCTGGCTGTGCAGTTCGGTGCACGCCCTCTGCGGATGAGGCGTGGGATGTGCCCTGTGGCTTTATGTCGAGGTGGACGCCCTCGGCGGATCAGGAGGGAACCACACCCTCTGGCTGTAAAGTTCTGTGGACACCCTCTGCGGATGAGGCGTGGGATGTGCCCTGTGGCTTTATGTCGAGGTGGACGCCCTCGGCGGGTGCGGAGGCGAGGTGGGTGCCACTGGTGCACTGACTGGGCGGCGTGCGGCCCCTGGACCTCGGGCTGGGCGGCGTGCGGCCCCTGGACCTCGGACTGGGCGGCGTGGTGTGGCCCCTGGACAACGGACTGGGCGGCGTGCGCTGGGTGGACCTCGGCAGGCACGCACGCCGGGTGGACCTCGGCGGGCACGCACGCCGGGTGGACCTCCACCTCGGGATCGCCATCCTGCACACAGTAGAGGTACACCCCCACCGCTACACCAAAGAACAGGGCAAGATCTGTCTCGGACTGCTCCGGATTCACCCC
This sequence comes from Corydoras maculifer, assembly GCA_019802435.1. NCBI lineage: Eukaryota > Metazoa > Chordata > Actinopteri > Siluriformes > Callichthyidae > Corydoras > Corydoras maculifer. The sequence continues at coordinate 1,124,373 of JAFMOD010000374.1, forward strand.
ATTGCCGGCACACTCCTCCATATTAACGGACACAAGCGGTAACTCTGGTACCGCCCCCTCGCAGCGCGACCCAGACACGGCGCGATCCGGTGCGATCCGCACGTGCTGAGCTCAGCGGCCGCGCACCGCGGCTCCGAGCCGGCGGCGCGCACCGCGTCTGGATCTCACGACGGGGGGCTTTACAAACTGGACTGGGCTATCAGCCCAGAACTCCTCAGAGTTCAGGACGGTTCGTATGGGCAGAATATGCCCATACAGGTATGACTCGCCCGCCTCATCATCGAAGACCTCCACCAGATCGAGGCCATCCTCAGCACGGAGCGCTTCATACCCGTACCTCCACATAAACTTATCATCAGAGTCATACCACTCTGATATCACTATATCGGAGCCGTCTTTACGGCTCCGGGACGGCGGGCTGCGCATAGCGGCGCACTCGCAGTCACGACGGAGGGCGCCGCGAGTACGAGGCTATACGGCCCCCGCAAAGAAAAATTTTAAAATGAGCTTACCTGGGCTCTGGACTCCCCAATTGAATGGCACTTCGTGATGTTACACTCGCCTACCCAGAGATTGAAGCAGCTGCGCATAGGAAGCGCAGAGCCGTCGCGTTCTAACGTGCTGAAGGGAGCCAGGCACGCAGGTAGCAGGGAAATGGAATTTCCACAAAACAAAGGCAACCGACGAGTGAACATAACATAAACCACGAAGTGCACCGAGGACAGGGAAAGAAGGAAATAAATACAAATGAAAACCAATCACATGCACAACACAACCAATGAACAGAAAGAGATCATTACACAAACTAAATGACATTAATTAAAGTAAATTAACAAACATGGAACAGGTGCCCTAGGCACCCGTTACATTGTTCCTATATGAAGATAGGCACAATAAGACATATAACAATTTTTACTAAGAAGCTTAGCTCAGGTCTTCAAATATATGTCCTTACTAATATGCTTTAAAACAAAAACATCCAGACTGTTTTTTTGCTGTGTTGCAGCATTTAAAAAAAATCTGTATTTCTCTCCACAGTAAAATAGATCATTTGCATTTTCAAATAGGAGCTGCAGCATTTTAAGGTTCTCCATTTTGGGACCTCCAAGATTTGTTGACACAAGCCATACATTTCAAAATTTCTGCTTTTGAAAATGAGAATGTATAATGTATAAATCAATCCATTTTTTAGACTGTAAAACCTGTTTTACTGCAAGCCTGAACAATTTTATGCAGTTCAGCTCAATGTGTGAGTGCAAATGTATGAATCAGTTGTACTGAAACTTTATCCTGCCAGCTCTTTTTTTTTTATATGTTAGAATATTAAGTTGCACTTCTGAAGAAACAGTGCCGTTGATAATTCAGAAAATTATTGTGTTAATGACTTTTATTTCTCCAGGATAGCATGAACTTAAAAAAAATATGAACGTTAAAAGATGCCAGTGAAACAAGAGGCCAAGGTTTAGAGAACTTAAGAGCATATTCACTCAAAACAGAAGCTGTTGAATTGCAAAGAGAGTGAAAAGGCATTTATAAATGTGCTGCCAAACCAGATAATGCATGTCAAATAATACCATAAGTTGGATTTCCATCTAGAACTTTTATATGAAGATGAACAAATCATGTTCATATGAAGAACCTCATTTAGTAAATGAAATCAATCAAGGTTATGATTTGCCATCACTATTGCATATAATCAAAGCAATTCTAATGCTGATTTCATGTCTTAAATTTACTGTGATCATTTAATTCTGATTATTTGTGGTCTTACTTACTGTGTGCTGCTGCCTTTCAGAATCCGGCAGGTACCTTGATTTAATCCTCAGCCAACATTTAAATGCCTCTCATTAACTGTGCACCCCTGTGCTTTGATGTCCCTTTTTTTGCTCTGCCTGTTGTTGATTGCAATCACCCAGGTGATAGAAGATCAATGAAGTTCACCCAGGTGTGAGTCACACTGGAACCTCAGTAGACAGCTGGATATTAAAACACAGAATGAAGTGTTTAGGACACAGTCAGAATCCAAAATGGCTCTTCACTCTTCACATTCACAGGGATGGTAATAATTGCTTTTACAATCCTTAAGAAGTGCAAAATCCATCCACCAGGGAGCGGGCAGGGGTTAGCGCAGCACTTTGTACAGTCTTTGGCTCATAAAAACATTCAAGCTCTTTAGTGTAAAAGCCATTTTGCAAACTGCACATGTTCCAGAACTGTTGGATAAAGGTTGTGAAATACAAAGCAAGGTATTCTCTATGATGAATTAACAAAGCAACTAAATTGTGTGATCACGATCACTGAAATGAATCTGCATGAAGTGTCATTAGTGTCAAATTAGAAACCCATAACATAAAAGGAACATTTTTTATTTGAATTGACAGTTGATCTGAATGTTTCTCGAACATTATCAATCACATCTTGAGTTCCAAATTAGGCATTGCTTAAAAAGCAAATAAAACAAACAAAAAAAATGTAATTGTTTAACTTTTAATGAACTTTTTAAATTAAATTTCTTGGTAACACTTTCTATGAATTCGGTATTCATAATGCATTATAACTGCATATATAAAGCTTTATAACACAAAGTGATATAATATAATAATATAAACTTATTTAAACTATTGATTCTTTGATGTTCATACATGTTTACTTAAGACAAGCCTCTTTCAAAGAGGTAACTAATGACAACACTTTAACTTATGCTTGAAAAGAGAGCTTATGAGCTTTTATAAACTGTTATAAGCAATGAATTTTTTTCAGGGAAAGCATTCTTTAAACACAAATGAATCCTTTATCCGGGGACAGGGGGATGTGGTCCCTTATTACTATCCACCCCATGCCCATCCTTGGAAAAAATGTGTCAGACGCAGCGCAGATACATTTTGGATAGGGCAACAATTGATCACTTGGCACACACTCATTTAATATACATTACAGGAGCAATTTAGATAAAGGTGATTTAGAGTATCCAATCCCAGAGGAAATCTCCACGGACACGCAGAGAATTTAGGATCTGATTGGGATTTGAACCTGGATCCCCAGCACTGAAAGGTGAACGTGCCACCCCTTGACAGACTAATATCATTATTTATCATAAGACAGACATCGTAATTACTTAAAAATTGAGCAACTATATATTTGTCAGTGATATCTCTTGCCATTTTCTTTTTATGTCTAATGGTTTCAGAACCGGGGGCAGAACCGTTTCCATGTTCTCCTCATGTCCGCGTTGGTTTTCTCCAGGTTCACCGCTTTCCTACACCCATCCAAAAACATGGATCAAGGTCAATTGAATTCTCCAAAATTACCCCATTTAGAGTGTTTTTAAGTGTGTTTGAGTGTGTTTGAGTTTGTGTGTGTGTGTGTGTGTGTGTGTGTGTGCTAGTGAGTGAGTGAGTGTGTGCACAAACATTCTCCTCTGGATGGGCATGGGGAACCCTCCCCCGCGATCCTAGTAGAGGATGAAGTGGAAGATAATGGATGGATGGTTGTTTCAGAACTAAGGCCATTAATTATTGAATATAAATTGACTGTTTGCTCTATTCCAATGAACATTAGACTTTGTTGTAAATATTATTTGACGTTATAATATGCTCTTTCTGCTGTTGCTGTTGGTCCACAGCTTTAGGGCTATAGCCTATGTTCTGTCTTCACCTCTGGTTACTGTGTATGATAAGTTTGTTTTGTTTTGTTCTTGTGCACATGCTTTAATTACCTCCAAAATCCGAAAGCATGCCAGTGTGTGGACTGGCATTAAATCATTCCTTATTGTGAGTAAAATTTCCCATAGTGATGTATACATCTGTCCAAACCTCATTTCCATATTGCTAACAGAGATCAACAGAACCAAAAACACAACATAAGAAAAAGAAAAGCAACAGCCAAAAGACCACAAGCTAAGAAAGTATTAAATGTAAAAAGTCATAAAAACCATTTTCACGAAGTCAAGATGCTATTAAAATCAAAACAGAAATGATTTAGAAAAACCTAAAAGAAATATCTGAATAACAGGTTTAGAAAAGGCACTTCCATCTAAGCTTAACAGAATTGTTAGGATGTTTGCAAATTGAGAGCCTAGAATTTTTGTAACATTGAGTGTTTATTTATTTTTCATTATATATACAGATAGATAAAATCAGTGGACTATTGCAGGGTCACTCACAAATCAATAATAATCGAAAATCTTTGGAACACTCTTAGGTGTCTATTCCAATCTTTGGAACACTCTATTCGAAAATCTTTGGAACACTCTTAGGTGTCCATTCCAATCTTTGGAACACTCTATTCGAAAATCTTTGGAACACTCTTAGGTGTCTATTCCAATCAATATATTATTGCATGAACGCTTGCAAATTCATGCACTAAAGATTGCATTTGTTCATTGCTTTAACCTTTCAATGAATCCTGTATATTCGTAATGCATTATAAAGTGCATCTGTTGTTTTATAAAGTATTCATAATGCTTTATAACATTTGTCATAAAACTCTGTTTATGTATATAGTGTTAAAGTGTTTTAGCAATATGACATAAGGCTGAATAACACAAATATGCATGTAATGCATCATATTATAAACATGTTTACACTTTTTTTTTTTTTTTTAAACATTCTTACTTTAAAAAAATAGATTTATTTTAAAGTCTGTTAAAAAGCATTTACAATTTTAGAGTATGTGCGAATACACTTTACAACACTTTAACCAATGTGTGTAAAGAATGCATATTATTTTTCATAAGCAGTTGTGAGCACTTAGAAAGTTAATTTGCATTATTTTTTCTCAATTTTATTAAAATTTTATAATGCATTATAACATTATTTATGATACATGATTTAAAATATTTTTTGTATATCACACATTGATACAAATGTAAAGACTTATCGTCAATAAGGTCATGGCTGGTCAAACAGTCCAGCCAATCAGATTTATGGACTGAATCTACATGTTTTATAAAACGCCTTACGGTATATTCTTATAACACTTTATAAATGTGGGTATAAACATCTATGTAATTTAACAGACACTTTTCGCAAGTGTTGTAAAGCATTATGAATACTTTATAAAAATTATGAATGTTTTTGTAATGCATTATGAATACCAGATTCATTGTAAGTGTTACCCTTTAGACAAATGGTTGTTGATGCTTCAGAATTATAAGCTATAAGTTTATAGCTGTAAAATACTAAATATTTCCAACACCAATATATTTTTCACACTGCATCTCAGTCTTTTGGTGATATAAATAATTTATGAGCAAATAAAGGGTTTCGGGAGCAGGTTGCAGGTTTATTAATAATAGATACAATTTGATATTTACTAAACAGTTTAGTAAGAGAAAAAGGCCAACAGTGAAGATGTATCATGCAAGGTAATTGTACTATAAAGTTATGAATTAGGCATGAGTAAGAGGCCTGTGGAATAGTGACTCCCCAGGAAATGAGAATATATTAACAAAATATTATCCCAGTCCCTGTCTGACCCCAGGGTCAATTGGAAAAGAATTGTGGATGTCTGTGCTTGTGCTGCTGCTGAATTAAAGTGGGAGCTCCCTCCTCTTTCCAATTTGCAAAGCTGATGTGTTGCTAAAGTGAAACATATGTGTTTTGCCAGCAGAATCGTTGATTAGAAGCAAAGCAACATGAAACTCACCAGCTTTGTATGCATACTGAGTTTGCTCCAGATGATTATGTCTAGCTGTGGTCAGACAAAAATATTTGCACCTGTGGTAAAACTAAAAAACTTCTAAAGCCATCAAAAAGCATTCCATCAGTAGTGCAAAGTTGTTTAGAAATGTTCATGTTTATGTTTTAGGTTAAGTATTCCATTAGTAGAAATACATAGGCCTAGCCAAGATGTTTCATTGCTCTGGATTCTACATCTCTGTCTGTGCTATAGACTTTTCTGCTTCTATTTCATTGTCTTCACATGTATGTGTTTATGTTATCATAACTCCTGTTATGATAACATGTTTAGCTTCTCCATTATGAGGTAGACCTCAATTTAGGATTAATTTTTCTTCACCTGTCCCTGTTACTTCACATTCGCCTTTCCTAACATATATACTTCTGTAGCATATTCTCTTGTAGTCCTTATCATTCTCCATTAATGCTGATAATCTTATATTATATTTCCTGCTGTGTTTTTTTTTTCCTGTAGTACATATTCTCCCGAGTAGTATTAAACCATAATGTTTAATGTCCCATTACCCCTTACCTTAGTGTCATTAGTTTTGGTCAAAAGTTGAGGAGAGCGCAGGCCACTGACTCTTTGATATTCTTTGTTACTCCTATCACTCATGTGATCTCCTTCAGTCATTCTTCGGTTCTTGCATTTATGTATCCACCGGTAAGTAATAAACAGCATAGTTGGATAACTTATTACTGCTGGAAATATCTGACTTATATGACAGACTCCTGTAACTACAGTAGTCATACACTCCAACTCATGCACTTCACTCTAGTGATGAATGTTTCTTGGTGATTGAACCTCACCGAGGTGCTAATTCTCACACTATCATTCACCACTGCTAAATGATAGAACAATCTTCCCAACTCTCTTAGCATCTTTAAGAACCCACTCAAAACACATCTCTTCCCCAAACACTTTATTTTAAATTAATTAAATAATAATAATAATAAAATGGCAGGATTGGATCAGGTTTGATAATTCTACAGTGTATCTGTTTTTTCAGTAACTTCTGAGTTGTGTTAATGTAAATGTAGAAATGTAAAATGTAAATGTACAGACATAATTTATTACTGGTTAAAGACACATAATTATGTTAGCACACTAGATCTGCTATTTCATGCATTGATTTTTGTAGTTTATGTTTACACATATTAACTTGGTACGTTTATGTTTCTTTTACACACATTTATTCATCCCCATGTTATATATACTTATATATAAGTACATAACATAGAAAGAAATACGAATACAGAATGTGCTTAGTAGAATGTAAATTTAAAGTGAAGAGGGTAAAGAAGAAGGCTGAAGCTTACCATGGCAAAGCGGATGACCCTGAGGATGAGCAACAGGTTTATTTGGATGGTGAGAATGAAAATCAGAGATGAGTTGTGAATCAAGTACATGTGCAGCAGCAACCCAGTTGTGCTCCTCTGGGCCAAATCCCTTCCAGTCATCCAAATACTGAATAATGAAACCACTGAAATTCAGAAGAGAAGACACTGAATAAATATTAGGAAAGGCAGAAACAGAATGAGAAATTGAAGCCTTACTCAAAGTAAAAAGAAAAGACCAAGGCACAAAAGATTTAGGAAGTGTGAAACAGGGTGGGCACAGAGATGACATGGAAACTGAATAAGAAATGTCATTAATCTGGCTCAAAATCCTGCAAGGGCCCAGAAAGTGAACCAGTAACTTGCGGGTCCCTCGGTGCCAGTGAAAGTCAAAAAGTTTAACTAGAACCAGTTGCCAGGCGAATGCTTTTTACAATGCTGTGGGGATTCAAAAGAATACACTTTGGGATACCAAACAAGGGGAACAGGTGATAAAAAGAATATCAGCATTTAAATATGCAGAAGGTAGGCTAGGCAGAGGAATAAACAAATGGAAGAAGAACTGATAAAATGATGATCGTTAGTGGGTTTTTCACCAATATTTGTGCCTTAATAGATGTTTCTCCACCTATCCAGTTGACCAGAACAGAGAGTGATATCAACCCAAGTAACAAATACCACATTCTGTAAGCTTATTATCAGTCTGTAAAAAGCTGATGATAAACAGGATAATAATTATAAACTCACCTTAAACCTGGAGAAAGTGGTGAGTGAAGACTGGTATGTTTCTACATCTTCCTCTAAATGTTTACAGAGCATGAAATAATATTAATTTGAATTTGTTTGACTATGCAACTTTACCACTTGGATATTCTTGAATTTACAAAAGCAAATTGGAAATGGTGCCTGGGTCCGATGTTCTGTCAGGACCAGAGGGTCTGGCTTCTACTGAAGGCTCTGTCCCTATACCTTAAGTTCTAGTAGCTAACTTCTTGGTACATAGAACAATTTAAGGACATTAATCAGATTCATCTGGTTTCATATAAACTTATTTTGCCGAGGTGCACAGTAACCCATCAGACTACCACACACATGCCCCATTTTATGCAACACTTACTTTAAGATTGACCCAATTTACATATAAGAACAGATAAGAACATATTTTTATTGGTTACATTGGCAATGCGTTATTGCTATACCATATGCTGAAATTATGATTCAGCATGTTGATGATTCTAAACAGCATAAAATACATATTTTACAGCCAGTAAAGCTGGAATGATCACAGTTGTACCTCTGTGGTGTCTAATTAAATTAACGTACACCATAAAGTGAATAGGAAATAGGGAAGCTTTATATTTTTTGGACAGTTTCGCAAAATAAATTCTGATTCATCTGCAATTGTGTCTTATCACTTAATAAAAGCTTTCCATTGGTGGAAACTCTAATCTGAATTGCACTAGCTCCCCCTCATGTAATGCCTCAGGTGTGCTTGAAGCTGGCACCAGTTGAGGATCACTTGTGGATACTGAGCAGCTGATGAGGTAGGTCTGGGCATTTTTATGAATATTATTAGTAGCAAATGTGGCTACAGAAAGCAAGAGATTTTCTAAAAATGTTGACAAAATATAAAATATGAAATATAAATGAACATCCCCATTTAACAATATAACAGAAGTAAAAGGTAAGGTTAATGCTACACAACGCAACAAATTTTGGATAATTTACCCAGTTTAATATGAGTTAAAACTGATTTTATGAGATCGAATGAATTGGAATGCTGATTGCCATCCAGAACTAATTTCCATACGCACTCAAGAAAAGGTTTAAATTCCTTTTAACAGTTTTATATTATGATAAACTATATATTAGAAACTTAATGTCCATATGTTACACATTTAAATGTTTTGAAACGTGCTTTGAAGAACTATATGCACTTTCTCATGAAATTAGCATTTTCTTTATTTTTTTTTTAAAATTACAGCAAGAATCTTCACTTACCACATAAAGATAGCAAGCAGTTTCAGCATGGACATTAAAGCCAGAAGGGTCTCTACCCAATCATATTGATTGCTCCAACTGAAGCCATATTAAAACAATGACAAATGACAGTCCCTGTCATGAGGTGAGGGGTTTAAATTGATTTGGACAATGATGCATCATTCTCTGGACACCATCTGAACTGCTGGATGATCTCATAGCACTTATGTGGTTTTCAGATGTGGATGTAATTTACTACATGATGGGTCACTGTCAGTTATCAGATGATTACTAGAAAAGACCATTTCATTGTCATTTATAGACAACCTCATTGGAGCTTCCTGATTCTTTGGAGCATTCACATTTTTTAAATTACTTACTATGAAATAACATCTTCTAACATTTTTTAAATATATGGTACATCAAATTAGGCACTTTAAATAAAAGCAATACAAATAATTTTCCACATTGTTTTTTCAAATAAACTTACTTTATTGATGTATAAATAAGCATGGATAAAAAAAGTTATAAAAGCAGAACACTAGGCAACTTAAAAATCTTAAGGTACAAATCGTACTATAAGATTTTCCCGCAAAATTCTCAAAAGTCTAACACAAATGGGGCTCATATGTCACAAAACGTCTGATCAACAGGTGGCCATTTGTTGATCCACCTCAAATCAATATGACATCCACATGATGCTGATTCAAGTGGCTGTAAACCCTAATGTATATCATTTTAAAAACTTGAGTGGTGTTTCTTATAATTTCCTAGCATTTGTAACACCTGTTTATTTAGCAGGCTGTCCTGTTGAGTGTGTCTTACATCAGAAATTACTTGGGATAACAGCAGATTGTTTGCTTGAGTAATTAAAGCTGCTGCAGGCCAAAAACAGCAGGGAAGCACACCTGGGAATTCCCTGGCCAACGCATGGCTACTAAATTATCCAGTCAAAGCAGGACCAAATCATAATGCTCCACCTCCAGGCATGTCCAAGTTCAGCGCAAAGAAAATATATTACATGACACACAGCTAAGAAAACTTAAACAATCCTACTAGTAAACATGGGTAATTTGAGTGGCAATACATTTATTGGAAATGACCTCTTCACAGGTTCAAACTACATTAATCACATCACAGTGATATATGTGTATATATATGTGTGTGTGTGTGTGTGTGTGTGTGTGTGTGTTGTATGGTGAATGGTCTGACCATTTTGCCAATTCTGCCATATATTGAAAAGATTTTAAATGTCGTACACAGCCAGAAGCGTTTTCTTTTTGTTTTTTCGGATGACAGCTCTAAGGAGTCTGGAGTTCTTGTGTCAACAAAGCAATTATATCCTGCACTTATGGAGCTTACTTTGCATACTGAAGTCATGTAGAGACAGTAAAGGGCTTTCCACAATCTGTACAGATTCAACTTTGCAAACATAAAATATGCTGTCATTTTGGTTTTGATAAAATGTTGCCACGTACCCATATAACACTCCCAAACTGATGAACAGTAACAATTCACACTTCTATGAAAGCTGCTGTCTTATCTCATTGGCATTGTGGTAAAACACACAAATTTCCCAGACCAAAAAACTGCCACCATTTCAGCTTTTAATAAAAATAAATCATAAAAATTGTAAAACTTGCTGATTATCAGTTAATAAAGGGCAAATGAATAGCAATTAATTAAATAATTAGTATTTAATTAATCCAATCAATTCCTATTGAAGCAGTGAAGGTGTACCCAAGTTGTCACACACTATTTCAACATTTTTTAAATAATTTTTTAAAATTAATTATGCACTGTAATATGTTGTGTTGTTGATCAGCTTAGGTTTTATTCGTGGAATCTTAAAATTTTCTAAAGTTCAGCTGTTTATATTGTTCTGAAACATATACCATAGACAGCATGCCTTCTTTATTCCAAAGGCTATAACTTCATAAAATATATTATACCTTATGAAAATTAAGGCTAAAATACTCCGCACAGCAATGATGAGTGTCGTCCACATATTTTTGGTTAATCAAAGGCAATGGTACCTTTATGTTTGCCATACTAGACTACAGACTAAAAGTATAAAAGGGTAAGCTAAAATATATATATCATGGCAGACTCCAATTTTTAAAATAAAAACATTCCATGAATAAGTTCTGCAGTTTTTATGCCACAGTATGTTTTAATGCCATTCAATATATTTTATAATAAGGTTTAACCCCCTTGGCCTTGCATCGGTCGCTGCATGTTGATGTTTTTGCTAGCATCGCAGCTAGCTGACAGTCCACACTATGGACTGTGACTTGTTTGTTTTAAGCCACCATCCCTTAGCACTTACATGCTCTGAAATAATAAATACTCCAGCTTGAGGGACATAAATGATGAATGACTTGTCCAGTTTCATTTCGCATCTCTCATCGTACTCTGGCTTGACTATTATTAGCACCTTCTCTTTTCTCTGTCTTTCTTCTTCATCATCTGCTCACTCTCCTGCCCAAGTCTGATTACACGAAGGATATTCCAACCCTATGGGGTAAAAGGTGGGACATATCCTGAACAGGTTGCAATCACAGTAAAAACACACACACTTTCATACCTAGGGGAAATTTCCAGTTCATCTGTCTCATATGTCTTTAAAAAGCAAGAGGAAGTCAGAGCCTCTGGGAAAACCGGACACCACCAAGCTTAACTAACAAACAGTGAATTTGTTGCCATCAGTTAAAGACAGATAAGAAAGCTTTACAAGACTTAAATTTTAGCTGTTTAAATGATGTACTTTAGTTTTTTTGAACTGAAAGTCTGTCTGTAATCCTTTTCAGTGACCCAGTCGTTTTAGGTCCACTTAAGGTTTCTTGTCACATCTTCAGTTTCTTGTGGGTTCAGGCTTTATAGATTTGTAAAATTGTTTTGAGATAATTCAGTCATAGTAATAAGAACCATGTAATTAAATAATTTGTTTAATTAACATAACATAATTAAATAACACCTGTCCCATAATCAATTATAACCTGTCCCATGTGAATTATAAAAGGTTTGATGAGCAGTACTCTAGACTAGGCTATCCTTACAGGTTTTGCCGGCATGCTGAATACTGGCTGAAGCTTGGTGAAGAACTAGAGCAAGCATGCTTTCGGAGCAGAAGCAGGCATGGATTATTCACATCGCAGCTGCATCAGTGAGAAAAAATTGATGAACAGCTGGTCAGATCAGTATGTGTGGAGGTCTGGGATGATGAATTCTGCTTCACCTTTTTGTATATGAGCTACTGACTTCCTACATTCATCTTGAGCTACAAAACAGCAGTGTAGATGACATGATTACCTGCTTAAACATGCAGGGATGAGGGTAAGCTTTAATCAGGAGATCAAAGGAGAGTAGGGTTTAAGTATAAAATAAAAAGTGATCAAATATAACACATTTGGGCTGACAGTACTGCCATTCATTGCAGACTCTAAAAAGACGCTGTTCAGAGGAGAGGAACTAAGGGCAATTGACAGTACTTAAAGGTAATTAATTACCCGCTAAAGGTTCGGCTAACAGTCAGGTATTTGAAACGAGGTAAGATGTGGAGTGTAAAGAGAGTTCCCAGTGGTGACAGGAATGGGAAGTTGATACAGTTAACACCAGTCAGCATTTTGCACGTACTGCAATATGTGAATAAATCCTGTTTCTGTACCTGATAAATCCTGTCTCCTGTCCTCATTGTGTGACAAGCTTTTAATAGAAATCATGGTTTTAACACACTAAAGTGGCATTACATTAATTTACGTATGAATCCTAAAAGATTATAAATTTTGAAGTTCATTCATTCATTCATTATCTTCTGCTTTATCCTATATTTGGGTCATACACACTCTATATGGGGCAATTTGGAGAACTCAATTGACTTGATCCATGTTTTTGGACTGTGGGAGGAATCGGAGAACCCAGAGGAAACCCACGCAGACACGGGGAGAACATGGAAATTCTACCCAGATGGGGATTCGAATCGGGAATCCCTAGTGCTGAAAGGCGAACGTGCTAACCACTAAGCCACCGTGCCGCCTAAATTTTGAAGTAAATGACTGATTTATAATTAAATATACTCATTAAAATGCAAAGCTCCATGTAAAGAAGCTTAAACTTGATGCTAATCATGTTCTAATGCTATATTAGATCACATTTATAACTCATAGACTATCTGACATTTCTTTTAATAAAATAAGCTTATAGGTGTTTTTTAGTTTTGGTTTACTAAGATAACCTTTTCTTCTTCAGAATCCTCTCCTACATAGGATTGTGAGGACTGCTGGAGACTCTAGAAAAGTAAAAAGCTATTGCAAGGGCAAACACATTTACGAATATGGTAATTTATAATAAAAAGACAATTTAGTATTTCCAATTCATTTGATTTACATGACTTTGGAGTAGGGTAGGAACCAATGCTTTGGGTAGATAGAGAAATTGCACTACATTAGGTACCTTTAGTACTGGCACCTTGATCAAAAGAGGATATTGTTACATTAACATTGGGAACAGTGATATAGACCATCTGATTTGATCATTTAATTAAGTGAATCAATTATTCAAAAACATAAAATTAGTATTAACTGTAGTTTTACAATTGAGGTATGTAGTCTCTAATCTGTTTCTGTGCACACAAAATTCATTTTATGATTAATTTTGTAGTTCCAAAAAGCAGAATCATGTATTTTAGTCTTTATGTATTAACAGTTCTAAAAGTGTTTTTAATTATAGCAGTTGAAAATAATATCTGGTAAAGCCTTAGGGCAACTTACAGATATTCTATTGGTGCACATAAAAAAGTTTGTATTTTCCTGTAATGCAGAACTTTTAATAAATAACCATTTATAATAAATAATGAAATTGGTTTATTAGCAGTATATTATACACATTTCAAAGTAGATCTTCTGTGGTTGTGTGCTTGCATATCGATTTATAGTGCCACTGGCATATTTTTTTTAATAATGTTGGAGCCTAGATCAGTTGATAGAATTCATCACTTTCAGTTTCAGAACAACAAAACAGTCACAGAGTGCATGTACTCTCAGTCAAGATCTGTTGTAGAAAAAATTTAAAAGCTGTCAGCAGTCTTTCTGTTTGTTCTTACTGATAGTGACACATGAGAACATGAGTAGTGCCTGTTTTTTAGGGCAAACCCACACCAATCTGCTCTATTAATAGTCAGGCTACAAGCTAGGGAGAGGGGTGTATGGAGTCAAAGGATTTGCGTTACTGCAATAGGGTTTGGTTATCTATAAGTATTTATAAGTAAAATACTTTTTATTGAATTTAAATCATTTATAAATGATGTGGACACACTTATTTTTATAATTATCTAATTATTTTTTTTCCTTAGAATAGATTGTAGTGAGAAATAATGCTGCCTCGGTGCATGAAGGTCCTAAGTTCAGAGAGGGCAACCCAAAGCCTTTCTGTGTGGAGGTGGCATTTTCTTCCCTTGTCAGGGTGGGTTACATATAACAGTTTTAAGTCATGTGAACTGGAAATACTAAAATAGCTTCAATGTGTAGATGTATATACTTTTAGCAGCTTTCACAAATTGTATGCATACACATCTGGGTGGAGTTTAAATTTTCTACCTGTGTCTGCGTGAGTTTGCTCTAGGTTTTCCGGTTTCCTCTCACAATCGAAAAAAGGATTTAAGGGGAATTGGCTGCTCTGAATTGCCTTTATCTAACCTGTTCCAATATAGTGTGTCTGTCCAGTGATGGATTGGTGCCCTGTCCTGGGTGTATCTGCCCAGCACCTGAAAAGTTCTTCCCTAGATGAATCCCCATGTGACCCTAGTAAAGGGTTAAGTAAAGAATAATGAGATTAGATTATTTTATCATAATAGGTTGGTCTGCAGACATCAAATAAAACTAGCACAGTCTCATAGTGCTGCTAGAATGGCCATTAAAGTGACCATTTTTAATACTGCCATGGCTTAAATTAATCATTTTAATCACACAAGCATGAGATGTAATTAATGTTAGTAGTTGAAAGGTTAATGATATTGTTACTTGAGATTTTCATGGTTCTATCCTTCTAACAATACTTTTGGGGATTATTTTCATTTATAGCACCAGCCTGGAAAACAGAATGCTAAAACCAGAAAAATACAAGTTTGCCACCTCAAAGGTACCACTTACCTGCAGACCATAGCTCTAATCACAAACCTGTTTCGAGGGTTTTCTCTTTAGTGAAGAGACTGCCATTTTATTGATATTAAACTCCATCAACTCACTACATTTCCACCATTTTGGAGTCTACACTCGGACAGATTTAAAAAGCAGCATTTTTAAATTGTGATGCACCGGTCCAAGATAAGCAGGATACCCAGATTAAATATTTCCCTCTTTCCATTACTGTGTTTCCAGTCTTTTTAGATGCTGAGTTCCCCGAGGCCAGAAAAGCATCCTCACAGCAACAAGAAGAGATATTACCAATAACCATTATCCATCAGCTATGCATTATTTTGAGGCAACACTTTCTTTTTGCTTAATTTCTATTCAAAATGTGTGGTGCTGGCATGCATCCCAAAATTATTCACTATTACTGAGTGTAAAGTACTCAAAAATGATCTTTATTTGCACACTTTAATACTAATATCACTTTTCAGTAGTCACCACTTCACACCACAGTGGACTTAAAAAAATCACTGTCTTCTCACATACAACAACAACATAGATTCACACAGCTCTAGTGCATTGCTGTCTTTCTTGGGCTTGTTATCTCCCTTAACCTTTAATTTCCTGCACAAACACAGCTAACAAAACCCATGGCAAGTGATTTAGTTACTTCCCTTATTTCCTCAGCTCTGCCTCTTATTCACAGTGTTTGGCGCCACGATTGTCACAAGTTTATGTCCTGACACGTTAATAGTCTCTTTCGTGTATATATAAAATAAATAAATAAATAAATAAATAAATAAAATCAGCCAAAGGATTAGACTAAAATATTCCTTGGACCTTCAATAACTGACTGTATGTGAACAACAGGCTTTATTTACTGTAATAATTGTTTACGATACACATCTTAATAATATTATAATATATTTATTTAAAATTTAAATAGATGCAATTCTCCCATGTGAAAAGTCATTTTAAAATTTTGTGATCTACACCTGTGCACTCTGGCCTTCCGAATCCAGGGAGAGCTTAGGGGTAATTTGGGGAGGGGGGGTGCTGCGGGTGGGTGGTGTATGAACAAGCCAGCATGAGAGGGTTGAGTGTTTTTAAATAAAGGTCCAATGTTGCCACATTCAATTTTTCATCCATCTACTAAATTAAAAATGTGAGCAGTCATCACTTATTTGTCAAGCTGTCTTAGTGCAAAAGGTGGAAGTGACAGAAGGGTTTACATAAGGCTGAGAGGAGCAGCAACAGACAGGAAATACAGAAGATGGCGTGTAAGAAAGGGATGAAACAGAGGGAGTTTTTGCTGCCACATATGTGAAAGTTTATATTTATTTGATGAAGTGAGCAGCTTTGATATTTGAGGCCATGTTTAATAAACATGCAAATGCAGCACATGTTCAGTCAATAAAGTATGTCTCTTCAACCATTGTCTATAGAACACAAAAAACAAATAAGTGATAAAACCAAAATCAAATCAAACAGTGACCAATTGAGTAAGGATCTTAAAAGCTGCATGTCTTTATAATATTTATGTTTCCTACTATTAGTTAAACTTTTATACTATCAATATTTTAACATTTACAGAAACAAAGGAAATATAGGAAGTTTTGATTTTAGAGACCAAGACATTTTATCTTAATTGATCTGCTTGGGGCGGCATGGTGGCTTAGTGGTTAGCACGTTCGCCTCTCAGCGCTAGGGATTCCCGGTTCGAATCTCCATCTGGGTGGAGTATCCATGTTCTCCCCGTGTCTGCGTGGGTTTCCTCCGGGTTCTCCGGTTTCCTCCCACAGTCCAAAAACATGGATCAAGTTAATTGAAATCTCAAAATTGCCCCCTATAGAGTGTGTCTGTGTGAGTGAGTGTGCGCCCAGCGATGGATTGGCGCCCTGTCCTGGGTCTATCTGCCCAGCGCCCGAGACGTTCTCCCCTGGATGGGCATGGGGAATCCCACCGCGACCCTGATAGAGGATAAGTGGGAGATAATGAATGAATTATTATGCATATTATTTGCACTGTCCTTATAACAAAAAAATGTCACCTTCTTAAAAACAACTGTAAAAAAAAAAAGAAAAAGAAAAAATATATATATATATTCATTCATTCATTATCTTCTGCTTATCCTCTATTAGGGTCGCGGTGCTAACCACTAAGCCACCGTGCCGCCCATATATATATATATATATATATATATATATATATATATATATATATATATATATATATATATATATATATATATATATTATTTTCCACTTTAAATGAGTAAAGCTCTCAGGTAAGAGTATATGTAGTATCAACAATAACCAAATAAATTCCATAAAATATTTTTGATCATTATTATAATAACTGGATAATGATTATCAATAATACTGGCTTTGATGCATTATTTGCAGTATCATATTTAAATAAATAAATATATAAAGATATATTCCTAATGACAACCAACAGCTGCCCCAGCATATGATGAGATATAATGAGAGACAGAGATGGTGAGTAAGAGAGAGTGTAGGTGTTTGGATGTAAAAGTCTAGGTCATGTGGAGCAAAGGCTGGAAATTGACAGAATTGGTCCTTGCTTGTGAACCTCCTATATTTACAGCAGGTTACTACTCCTTATAATTATGATACAGAGATTTCCAAATTTAAAACTTGTTGCATGCATTTGTATTCAGCTTCCTGTGCACTCTGATACCTATAAATAAAATGCAGTGTGATCAATTGCCTTCATAATTCAGCTAATTAATAAATTGAGTCCATCTGTGTTTAACTTATTATTAGTATAACTACAGCTGAAAGTAGAGGTTTGTTAGAGAACATAAGTGATCAAAAAGTATCATGAAACACAGCAGATAGGTTAGCGATACATTTGTGAAGAAAGGGTGAAGCATGGTTAGGTCATAAATATTTCAAGCAATGAACTTCTCATTGGATCATTGTTTAATCCAGCTTATAAAAATAGTAGAAATATGGCACAACTGCAAACCTACCAAGATTTGACCGTCCACCTGAAATGACAGCCCAGGCAAGAAGTAAACTAATTAAAGAAACTAATTAGAGAAGCGGGCGGCACGGTGGCTTAGTGGTTAGCACTTTCGCCTCTCAGCACTAGGGATTCCCGGTTCGAATCTCCATCTGGGTGGAGTTTCCATGTTCTCCCCGTGTCCGCATGGGTTTCCTCCGGGTTCTCCGGTTTCCTCCCACAGTCCAAAAACATGGATCAAGTCAATTGAATTCTCCAAATTGCCCCATATAGAGTGTGTGTGTGTGAGTGAGTGTGTGCCCAGCGATGGATTGGCGCCCTGTCTAAATTGCAAAGATGGGTGACTATTAGTTTTGGACACAACAATTCTGGCCTTTATGAAAGAGTGGCAAGAAGAAAGACATTTTTTAAAAGCAAGACATAAGAAGTCCTATTTGCAGTATGCCACAAGCCATGTGAGTTTTACACCAAAATATCAAAACACTGTGTGTGGTGGAAAACTAACAGTGCATCATCATCACTATGGAAAAAAATAATTGACTGGAAGATAGATGAGCTACATACAAGGTAATCCTGGAAGAACCCATTAGAGGCTGTAAACAACTTAAGACTTGGGTAGAAATTCACTATGATGAGCTATGATGGAAGGTTTTAGATGTGTTAGAATAGCCAGGTAAAAGTCCAGACTTAAACTCTAAAATCCCAATAATGTCTGGCAAGATCTAGAATATGCTGTTTACAGATGATCTCATCAACTCTGACTAATCTGCAAAAAGTGGTCCTACAAAGTACTGCCTCAAATGCATGCCTTACTTTTGAAAATTTGTGTTAGTCTATCGCATAAAATCACACTTAATCCATTTACAAATATATCCAAGTATAAACAGTTTTTTAAGACACTGTTGAAATTCAAAATATAATATTTACATGGAATGAAATTATTTATGTGGGATCAAAAATGGCATTTTAAATGGTTTTGAATTATGCATTACTGTATATGTTGTTAGGAACAAATGTGTTGTTTGTGTAACCTTACTCATTTCAATTTAAAAAACTGAGATAACATTTGCTAATTTTATCTCTCAAATTTGTGTACTTGTTTAATACAGGCAGACAGACACAAAAATGTCCCAAAGATCTCTTTACGGTTAACAACACATTTCTATAAGAATCTTTTATTATTCTGACCTGCTGTATATGCATCCAAGCTCTGTTCCACAGACTAATTAAGACAAGTCTTTTTCACCTTTCTTGGCATCCAACCTTCTTTGCACAATTAAATCAGCCCTAGGAGTGCACAGACACATACGCCTCGATGTATAGCTTACATATACTGATTACATACTGATCCAATACATATATTTCAACACTGCAAATTATAATGTGACTAGTGTGTATGGCCCCCACATGCCTATATGCACTCCTAAATACTCTAAGCATGCTCCTAATGAGATGGCAGATGGTGCATCAGGGGAGCTCCTAAAATCTCTGTTGTGTTACTTAACTGCTTTTGATGCCCTGAGTATATTGTTCCAAAGTTTGTAAAAGGTTAGATTTTGATTTAAAACCCAATGCCTTAATCTCCCAGGAACTGTCTATACATTCTGGTCATACGAGACCAGGTGTAAACCTGTACCAAAGGAGCCCATGTGTCATGCACCAACATAGGTTTTAACAATGGCACTAGGTCTCATTACAGTACCTATCATCAGACAGAAAACCATTGTCTATCATGTGGTTGTTTGTTTACTTCTTCAAGGATATGCCTATCCACACCATTACTGATCCTCTGTGTGAACCTGCTCTCATCTTTGAAGTTACCTTGTGGGACTGCATTTTTTGGAATTCTCTGACAATTATTAATTGAGCTACAGAATTGAGGGTTGTGTTTGCTCAGTAATAAGAGAGTGTACTATTATTAGGGGTTCGATTCTCAAGCCACCTAAAATGACTTTGGGCCCAGAAAACTCACCAGTGTTTGAACGATAATTGGCTAGAACATACAATGCAAAACATTTTTTTTTAATCCAGCAGTGAACTGTGATTTGTGAATTAAACTGTGAAAGACCAAAGCTTATTTTCAACATTGCCCTGATAAGCTTTGTCTTTAAACTGACATAAAGCTCACAAAATTTGCCACAAAGTGGTGAATAACAATCTTTTTTTTTTTTTTAGTTAAATACTATAGATTTTAAATGAAGCACTAAGGTAAGAGAGGACGTGCACTATTGTGAATAAATTACAGGAAAGAGGTGGTGTTAGGCCTGAAGCAAAATGGAGTACAGTTGCACTTATATACTTTCCCATGATTTATTCACAATAATGCACAACCTTGATTGCCATATTGCTTATATAAATGAAATTGCTTATCAAAACACCATAATAAAAAACAAAAACAAAACAAGGTTTAATTAATCAGCATGTTTATTTAAAACAAAATCATTAATTGGCCTTACTCAATGTAATCTAGTCCATTGTTTTTAAAAAAAAACTCTTTATATTAACATGTTTATTTCCATTAATGGTACATAATTTTAAACAATTTACCACATTCACACATTTCCCTGCTGGTGAGCTGGAACTGTTTGGTTTGGAGCTCGGAAGAATGTACTTCGGTGGCAAATTACAAAAATTACATAGATAGAATACTTTACATACATGGATAAAAAATTTAGCAGCCAGTAGCAGTAACAGAAATGAAAAAAAATAGAGGAAAATTTATATATATATATATATATATATATATATATATATATATATATATATATATATATATATAGTTACACTCGCCTACCTATAGATTAAGCGGCTGCGCATAGGAAGCGCAGAGCCGTCGCGCTCTAACGTGCTGAAGGGAGCCAGGCACGCAGGTAGCAGGGAAATGGAATTTATTAAAGGTGTAGAAACACCACAAAACAAAGGTACCGGCCGAGTGAACATAATCTTAAACACGAAGTGCACCGAGGACAGGGAAAGAAGGAAATAAATACAAATGAAAACCAATCACGTGCACAACACAACCAATCAACGGAAAGAGATAATTAAACAAACTAAAGAACGTAATTGAAAGTAAATTAACTAACATAGAACAGGTGCCCAAGGCAATATATATATATATATATTTATTTACAATTTACCATTATAAACTATTTCACATTATACTGCACGATATTTAAAAAAATACAAATGTGAAGCGGTCAGAGGTGTGCGTTGTCCATTGTCAATGTCATGGCAGCTCAGCTCAGATTTAAGGACCTGCACTACCAGTTTTATGACAAATAGTAAATAGTAAAGTAAAACATAACCACATGAAGTAGATTTCAGGGAAGTGGGGAATAATTTAGTTTCTATAAACACTCATCAGAGAGCGGAACAAAACTGTTTGCTCAGATGTTTGTTATATTTAACATTCAGAATGTACAAATATTTCTGTAATCAAGCATAATCCCATATCACATTGTTGATTTAACACTAAGGGGTTGCTGTACCCCTATATTGCAATGTTTGTAGAGATTTGTTACAGTTCAGTCTCATTTTGCATGAGCTAGCACATACACTCATACACACGGATACAGTCTTTGGTACCTTCTGATCTCTGGTTTGGTAATGCTGTTGCATCCCACTCTGAATTGTACTGATTACATCCTGGTTAATGCCACCCCATCAGCTGTAACAGCCCTCTTTCTCTTTAAACATAAGTTTTTGTTTGAAAGCCTTCACTTTTATTTTCACCTGGCACCCCAAGGTTTTAAAAGTAAGAAGAAAAAAACAAGCCTTTTTAATAATCTATTTTAACAAAACCTTTTATAATTTACTCCTTGTTTGTAGAGTTTGTAATGTGTATGATGCTTTGCTGTCTTCTCTGAATTGAAGCATTGGGCCACATGTTTTTTTTCCCAACAGCGTGTATATTTGACACTATATTGCACAATGTTAACCTCGTCTTGCAAACAAAGCATTATTCTAATCGATGCCTCTTTAACCATCCAGTCATTTAATGTAATTCCTAACCAGCCAACTGTGAATTTAAACATGCAGGAAGTTAGATTTGATGGAAACCTCAAAGTCAGTTTCTGTGTTTATCTCTGGATCTTCTAAAGCCTTCCTCTTAAAATCTCTTTATTTATAAAACATTTTTACTGTGGATGCTGTGGTGAAGTAGCTCTCTTTTTGTCGGCGCACAGCTGAAATGAATGGAGCTCAGAATGGCTTAGAAATGAGCTGTGCTGAGTTATTGAGCAAAGGATGTGTCTCTGTTCCTGTAGGCTTTAGGCCAAAAAAAAAGTACCGGTTAGATTTTTAAGCATCTAGGAGATACACAAATCTGCTTTAGATACCGGAAGGTGCCTCCCTTTGAAAGGATCTGTGTCAGTGTTTCTTGACCTGTAAAGAGAATGAGGTCAGGGATCATTTTCCTTAAGTTTAAACAGGATGTTTTTGGATCAGATACAGAATACAATCTTTCTTTACATCTATTCTGTTGACAAAAATTGTTAAAAAAATTAAATGAAGACCATTATGCTAATACCTTAAATAGATCACATTCCAAAGCCTAGAAAATGAATATTAAACTGACCAAATAATAGCATACTTATAGAATCTTTAAAAAAAAACTGAAGTGTGAATTCGTATCTACATAAATATAAATATATTTATGTGTTTATAAGAACATGTCATAGTGCTCCTACTATTATTTTTTAATACACACACACATATACGTATATATGTACACTGTATATATATATACACACACACACAATGTCGTGCAGTATATATATCCCCCCCCTAATATCTACACTATCGTATTTGTCTTTGCTTGTAAGCTACTGGAGGCCAATAATTTACACTCAAGATAGATAAATAAATAAATGAGTAAATGAGAAAGTGGGTGGGTGAATATCTATCTAATTCATTAAATCAAATTTAAAATTATGCTCGGTACTGTAAACCGAACTTCACAGTGAAGGCTCACCTTCGCAAACAGGGCCACCAACACCAGAAAATATTGTTTAAGAAAATCTTCAGATTTAAATTTACATATTCAAACATTATGTTTGGTTTGAGTCATACGTGACAACCTGATGTAATCTTGAAATATATACAAACATATTCCTTCCTGTGAAAAATGTGTTTAGTGTGACCTTTCAACCTATACCAAATATTAATTTATTGCATAAGGGCCACCAACTGTGTGTATATATAATGACATCTTTTGACAGTACAAATGTTTAATATAAGCACTAACCATGTGGACTTGAAATGGATTTGATCATGTGTTTCACCTCTTTACCGACAGAACAGTACTTTTTCAAATTAATTGACATAAGAGTACGTTGTATCATTAATATTTATTTTACGAAAAGGTACCAAATCTATCTGATACTGCTTATACAGTTTTATGCAAATGTTCCTGCACCTCTGGTCAAAGAGTTTTATTAAATTTTCAAGTAAAATAAGGTCAAATATCCTCTACAGGCAAAGTTACTATTCATTTACTAAGGTATAACATCATAACTAACTTTACTATAGTAAAATGTTTACTGTACAAAAGTAATGCACATTACAATTTATTTTAATGTATGTCATCAGAAAATCTTTAGTTTTATCAGTGTCTGCTAATTTAAACTATGAGTGGTATAACAAATTACATTTATTATTATTATTATTATTATTATTGCATTTCATTAAGCTTATCACTGTTTTTGAAATCTGGGTTATTTTTGCATAGATAAAATAGCATAAAATAAACATCTAATTCAAATAGATGTTTATTTTATGCCATTTGAACTTCATTGCCATATTTGAACATTTTTTTAATTATTTGAAACATTAAACACCTGTATGCTTAAACATGCCTCTATGCTTAAACTAGCAGCCCTTCAAAGATGGCATTTGGTCATATTATTCTTAAAATGTGCCAGTTTTATTTTATTTATTGATAGTCTTTCAGCCTCCATTGTTGTTTTAATTATATTTTCCCTCATCTCAATAGTATGGATTTTTACGTTCCCATGGCTTTTACATTTTGTTTAATGGTGCAGTTTTGCTTATAAAGGTGCTTTGAGCTGTATTCTGAAAAAGCAAACGGTACATAGTAAATACACAGACTGCTGCAAAATGGTGACTAATAGTGGAACGGGAAACACATTTACTTAAGGAAATGTTTTGGTGGACTGAGCCTAAAAATAATTTTAGTTTCTCCATGAGTAGTCTTTTGATTAGTTTCTCCATGCATTTCCTTGCAGGATATCCTAGCCATGTTAGGGACATAATGTATCATACTTCTGGTAATCATACCTATAGAGCCTTTCCTGCCAAAGTATTTTTCTTTTAAAAAATATATTTTGGACAATAAAGTCCCAAAGATCTTAAGACAACCACCATCATATTTATATAAACATGTTGGTATCCAACATCCACAACATGATTAAAGGTGAAGAGGGCTAAGTAAAATGATTTGCAAAAGATTATTCATACTTTTATTGTAAAGGCACACACAAATTTGGTTGTAATTGATTTATCTTTCAAAATCTCTCTCTCTCTAATACAAGTATATATAGCACCTAGGCATGCAGCCTGCTTTGCGAAACACTGTAACATGAAAGAATAGGCTTATCTCAGGAGGTCAGTGAATTCTAGCATGGGAACGTTATAGGATTTGATCTGTGCAACAAGTCCAGTCATGAAATCATCATCAACTGTTGGAATTATAATAGAATGGAAGTGATTGGAAAGAGCATCAACTCTGTCAGTTAAGGGAACTTGATTCTTCAGCATACCAGAATATTCTTAACTTTGTGGGAACAGTTCTGAGATGGCACCTTGTTGTTCCAGCTTGACTGTACACCAGTGCACAAAAAATAATGGATATTAGATGAACTAATATGAAAAAATTGACTGGCCTTCACAGAGCCAAATCTCAAAATTCTAATTAGTTTAAGAGCTTTGTGCATTTGTTTTAGGTTGCATTACACAGAGCAGACACACACATGCCTGTACAAAAAAAGGTCACACATACTAATATTTAGTTAAACCACTCTTTGATCATGGTACACAATTGACTGTGCAGTCTTCTTCAGCATATCACAAAGATTTTCAATGTAGCTCAGGTATGAACTCTGTGGTGGTGAAACTATGATATCTCATGCTCCCTGTACCACTCATTCACAATTTGAGCCCAATAAATCCTAGCATTGCCATTTTGCCATGTCATCAGGAACATAACAAAAGAAATCATTAATGAAATGAATGAACCTGGTGGTTCAGTTAATTCAGCTGACCTCATTCATAGGGCACATATTGCTGCTAAACCGAGATCTGACCTACAGCAGTGACCCCAGATCATAGTTAAATCCAGGCGGTAAACTTTTTTTTTTTTTTTTTCAATAGCCAGGCACTGCCAAAATAGCCAAACACATAGTTTGGAATCAAACTAGAACTTGTGAGTTTGGACAGGTTAGATAACAAGGCATGCACGTTGACATTATAATCAATTCCTAAAATTATTTATTGTTTTATTAATATTTTATTGTCAGATAACACAGTTTGATGATAAATATTATTTACATTATTATAGCTATGTTTTAACTTAATAATATATATATTTACAATATCTACAATAAAATGTCAGTATTGTCTGTATTTGCATTTATATCCCATGTACCCATTCAGTATAAATGTTTCCTCTATTTTCAACACCAGCTGGATAGTTTCTGTAGTGTGGGTGTGTGTGATCAGGCTGTATAAAGCTCTGGCCCTTTTTTCCACTGAGACGCGCTCCATTTACAACCTCCACTTAATTACACTCTACTCCGCAGAGCTGTGTTACACTCTGCCACTGCAACTGCCACCAATAAAGGGAGTGCTCATTGCACCAGTGGCCAGACATGCCCATTTTTCTCTCTCAGATCAGCATGTTGTGAGGGAGAGCCAGATTTCAGGACTAAATATTGGCATTCTGATTGCAGCTGAGACACTGCAGCATTTTTGAGAAATTAAGCATAACCACAGGTATAACAAGCACAGTAATCCCAAATAAACTGCTTGCCCAAAACAATGTGGACCTTTGTTATTTATTCAAAAACCATGGGTAAA
This sequence comes from Corydoras maculifer, assembly GCA_019802435.1. Classification (NCBI taxonomy): domain Eukaryota; kingdom Metazoa; phylum Chordata; class Actinopteri; order Siluriformes; family Callichthyidae; genus Corydoras; species Corydoras maculifer. The sequence continues at coordinate 1,150,579 of JAFMOD010000374.1, forward strand.
AATATAGTAATGAAGGGCTGGCTTTCAATTTAACATTTTTCTTAAGAGGTCTAATGGGCAGAAACACAAGATCCGCTACACAGTTACATCATGCATCAAGTTTTGTAGCACAAGGCATAAAAAATAAATAAATAAAAACAGACATTCCAAAAGTAATAATAAATATTAAAATAGATAAAGTGATCTGTTTTGCCTACTGTGAATTTTTCCTCCACATTTAACCCATCCATACAGTGAAACACAGACATAAAGTGAGCACATTTGCCTGGAGCAGTGGGCAGCCTTGTACACGGTAATTGATGTTAAGTGCCTTGCAAAGGACACTTCAGCCATAGTACTTGGTGTGACCAGGAATCAAACCGGGGACCTTCAAGTGTAAGGCTGGTTCCTTAACCACATGTCCATAACTCCCTCATTAAGGGTACACCACTTCTGTGGCTTGCCTGTGTTAACTGTCTGTGTGTTTGCAGAGCCACAAGCAGCAAGGAATGGAGGCTTGGGAAAAGATAGAGCGTCTCTAAATTAAAATTGCTAAATATCTGATCTGATGTACATTGGTTTGAAGCTGTGGTTTCACATTCAAGCCAGTCAGCTAAACTGTTTAAATAAAGTTTGGGTCCAGTGGAGAGGGCCAAACAATGAAAATTTAGCCACTACAAAGTATGTATAAAGAGCTAAAGCAATTAGTAGCGTGATCAGAATCAACATACTAGGAATGTATAACCATTACTACAATGTTTTCCTTTTTACTGTCTTTTTTTCTCTTCTAACTTTGTCTTTCTTTTCAGTCATAAAAAAAAAATAATAAGACATTTGTGTCTTGGCTGTACATGAAACGATGAAGTAAAGTCTGGCTTGTCATGTCACCAGCCACCTGCAAATAAGCTATGCACTTGTTTTAACCCATGTTTTAACATCCTAATGTTAAAATGTGAATAGCTTTTATGTTACCTTGATTTTGAAATTGATTTTAATATTAAATTAAAAATGTTTTAGGCTTAAAAGTCATAGGTTCCTGACTTCTATCATATAGAGTAGCACATGTGGAGTAGCTGCAAATTATCAGGGCATTGAACAAAATGAATATTTAAGGTCCACGCCAAAGGCCAGAAGAGATGAGCATGAATGTGCTGACATAAATAAGTGGATGTTGACTGCATGCTTTAGAAGATCTGATTGATGTCTGCAGGAGAATAAGAGGGGCCTTAGGCTGATTGGGACCTGGAGAATTTATTAGGCAGTGCATGTACTTAAGTGCATCAAAAAGATTGAACTTTTGATTCCCCCCATGCCATGGATTTTAAAAATGGTCAAATTGAAAACATATGTGGTCCAAAACCCTTATAGATTAGTGGCGCTTGCTCTCAGCATCATATCATGTTTCCTGTCCAACAGCACAGCCAGTTGTGTTCAGTCGTGTTTTCACATAAATCAGGCATTTCATGATGTGTGGGAAAAGTAAGCCATTGTTCAGGTTGTAATTATAACAAATGACCTTTGCATCGCACACACATGTTTGCCTTCTATCAAACCTAGCTCACTAATTATCACATACCAGAAGCCTGATTTAGAGGTTTTCCATTTGTCAACAATTTATGTGATTCATTACTACAACACTGCCTGATTGGAAAACCCTAAGGAGAGTTTGAAGGAATCCAGAAGGAGAGTGGACAAGGCATGGAATTAGAGCATTTCTGTGTTCACTTAATAGAGAGAAAGAGGTGATTGATTAGTGGAATGTTGAGATGACAAGTCTGAGCCTTGGCTCAATCATGTTAGCTTGATGTTGGATGGAGGGTAAAATCCAATAGCTGCTTAAAATCTAGTGGAAAAGGACATTAAATTGAGGAAATAAAATAACTGATAGTGACAGTTTCATGAGCTTTCTTAAGCACAGGCTGCCTTAGATGTCACATGACGTCTACAATGCTGACTGAGAATTAGTGATTAATTTTACTGTTTATACTTTTAATGGCATTGCAAATTGATATGATGCAAATTAGCAAAGGCAAATAAAGTAGTTATTTTAGTTTGATTGTATTACATGAAACTTTCTTTTAATATGTACCAATATATACAAGAATACAAAGGTTCTGTTCATGTGTCATTTTATATTTTTGAAATTTACAAACTATTGTTTTCCTAATGTTTAGTATGTTAACAGATCTAAATAAGGCCCTGATTTAAAGTGCCTTTCAGATTCCACACAAAGACCTACACACCTTTGTTTAGTCCAAATGAGAATCAAACATGACACCTTCTTTGTGTGAAAGGGAAACATTAATCACTGCACCATACTTTCAATTATGGTTTAAAGGCTACTGCTCCTAGAAGTAACACAAAGAAAGTTTAGCAAAACAAAAATGGGTACATGGTCTCATATTTGTCATATAAGATAATGGATGTGCTCATACAGATGTATTGGACTACCACTCACAGTGAACTCAGTTAGATACAGCTGTCTTATTGCTCCACCTTGTAGAAGTACAATTAAAGACAGCAGCTACTTTGTTGTTGTCTAACAACTCGTGTTAGTCCTCCTCTATTCAACATTGCTCGCTCAACACCGCCTACAGTATGCTAGTGGCTGAAAATTTTCAGCATTGCCAACAAGGTGTCATTTACAGCACAAGGTTCTCACAAGTTTTGTTTCTTAAATACCAACAACACCAGGGGGTTCAGGCTTGGAAGCTGCTTTGAGACAATGTACTATTATAAAAAGGGCTATATAAATAAATACATTTGAAGTTGAACTTCAAATATTCAAATATTTGCTCAGTATTGATGGACTCCAACCAGTATTTGAAAAAGGTGGATCTGATGGTGCTTGCAGTCTGGGTGTCTTGAACATGGTGACGTGTAAACCACGTTGTTAAAAAAATGTACCTGATGAGCCTGATGGCATTGAGGCAGAACTGAGGCAGATACTAAAAAACAAATTATGGGAATGTCTGAAGGTAAACCCCAAGGGGATTAGTGTTTAGTTTGTATGATAGTATTGATTATGTAATGCTTGTGGGGATAGTGAAGACAATGCTTGACGGTAGTGACTATATCATATTCTTTAAGTGGACCAGGAGATAATGCGGTCATGCTGTACCAGCCAGGGCAAACAGAAGATGACAGGGGAGGTAAGTAAGACATAAGAAAGAAGGTTGGATTTTTTCAGAATGTAAGGCAAGTATAAAAAGCTTCATGTTCGTCATGCTGTGAGTATTAGCCCCAGAAACTAAGGAATGTCTGTCCACCTAAAAGGAGGACTAGGAGGTTGGCACTCAACATTCCGTAATTAGGTTCAAATCAACAAAAAGCTAGCACGATAGTCGTCTACAACCTCTGTTATAAAGATTTTGACCAAAAGAATACCGTCATCCATAATTTATGGGACGCCAAGAATATTGGAACCTGTGCTAACCGTATGATTGTTTGGCTTCAGCAAATTTCCTTGTGAAACCCTGCCGAGGAGGACAAAAGCTGGTAATATAGATACATTACTATCACAATACAAATATTGACCAAATGGGAAATAGGTATTCTCAATTTGCATGGGTTCATCCATAGTTCCATAATGGGGAACATTAGCTTGGGTAATGTGGCATGAATAAGTGGCGAAATGTCGAATTATTTTGATGACAACCATGTTATAACTGGCCAAAAAGATAAAAGAGGACTTGTCCAAGTTCCATTCCTCCTCTCTAAGCAGGCTCATTCTAGCAAGCAGAACTCAAGGGGATAGACTGCAGCAGTATGCCCCGCTTTATGGAAAGTAGGATCTCCCCAAAGGATCTTCAATGGTAAGGATGAAGGAAAAAATCATTTACTGGAATAAAAAAATTAATAATTACTGCACTTAGGACTCCCAGTCCCAGCATTGTCCTAGAGTTGTAAAATGATATCGGACGGGAGATCAGATACAGAGAACACTGAAGCAAAATGGCTCCAAAGGTCTCTGGGTTTCGATCATGATGCCTTGTTTCTGCTATTGTAGGATAAATGGATATGAGGTTCTAGTTGAAATCCACTTCTCTGGGGGATACCATTTCAGATAAGGTAGGTTAAGTTAAGACCATCCTTGAGCCTCTGTTGTCTCTGCAGAAGTGTACTAATGGCGACCAATAAGCTTTGAAACTCCCACCGGAGTTTTCCCAAAAATCTCTGTTGTGCCTGCAAAGTGCCGGTAGCCAAGGTAACAAAATACCGGGTGGGGGGGGATTTACACCTAATCTCCTTTCTGGTCTTAATTCTTAAATGGGCTGGAATTATCTGGTCTTCCATGAGGACTCTGATTACATCAAGCCTCCTACAGGCCCTTTCCCACTTTCTCTTTTGTTAAGAGTTAAGAAAACGGAAATCCACATAAAGCTGAAAACTGGTGCTGCTGTTTGTCTGTCACCAGTGATTATTTGTCAAATAAAAGCCTTGATGTAATCACAGTGCCATATGGGATTGTTATGATCAAGGCCTAAGGGATCTTAAGTGCTATATGAGTATCTGTATAAGGCCAAATGTTTTCATCCAAAAATGTTCTAATGTCCTTAGCTTTACCTATCAAAAAAAAAAAAAGAAACAAGCTTTAAATATTATCTATGGAGACTGCTAAAGAGGCTCTGCTTCCTGTTGACAAATGGCTCTGTTATATGCTAATGCTAATTAATGAGATCTTGTCACGGTGAAGTAGGTCATTCACAATCAAGCGGGTCTGCTCGCCTTCATTTCACTTAATGTTTCCCAAGTGTGGAGATTGTCAGTTAACATCATTAACCTTTATTTAGACACAGAGGTAGGAGACAATGACAAGAACAAATGTGTTTGATCAAGGTTTGTTTCAAAAACCTCTTTTTTTTGTCTCTTTAAATGTCAAAAAGAAAGAACATGGTCAACCATTTCATAATTTAAAATAATGCTTTTTTGCATTTGAATGCAGTGTTATACTGAAGAATATTGCGGGATCTCAACCTGATAAAAAAAAAATAAAGACAGGTGTACCCAAGATCTACTGTGGACAGATCATCGTAATCTACCAGGATTCAGCTTTAATGTTGAAACCTGTTTACACACATCATGTGTGTTATGGTAACAGTATGTCATTCAATTACATTGACTTCCCCACCTTCATAAGCAGTTGCAAATGTAAGGTAAATTCAAACGAGACATGATTAGGCATGGCCGCACGCTGGTTTGGGGAAAAGAGTGCAAGATGGGGAGAGCAGAGGGGATGACAATCGTGATTTAGAATGATTTACAGTTTGTGAGAATATGTGCGTGAATATATTTTCTCAAACCTGTGGCGAGATCACTGGCGATCTACCAACATGCCCTGTGCGATCGACGTATAGAGCACGCCTGCTGTAAGCAGTAACAGTTTGTATTGCTGGAATCTAGAAGTCTGGCCCAAACCCTATGTATTAGCCCAGGTGTCCATATTACTCAGACTGTTTAATATAGACATTACTACTAAGTCTTAATTGTGAGAAATAATTTTAATTAAAAAAAAGTTTAGCCTGTATATGTAAGCTATGACTGTACAGTCATTACACATGATCCATCAAAAAACAAGATGCAAATGTGGATGTGTATTTATTTATATGTAAACTTCTTAATGCCTTGACTGTTAAACTGTGATTATTGCTTGATTCTTAATAAATAATATGTTTTTTAAAAAAACAAGATGCAGAGGAGAATGATTTGCAACTGTTTTTTATTAGCATCAACAGACAAACTAACAAATAAAAAGGCTAAAAACCTTTAATACTGCTAATAACACCTCTAAAAACCGTCATCTCATATAAACACATGTTGATATTCAGTTCAGTGGTTAAAATAATTAAACACTTATAAAAAGGTTGGAGCAATTTTTCTCCTTAATGTATTTTTAAATGTAGCTATAGCCCAACCGACTAAATAACAAACCAATACATCTGCTTCTTTATACTCAGAACCCACGTCTTATAACATAATACACACCTATTCAATTAAAAGCTGAACCTAAGTGAACAAACGTACACTAACATGCTGTCTTAATTTACATTTACATTCACATTTAGTCATTTATTAGTCACATTTATCCAAAGCGACTTACAAATAAGAAGACCACAAGTAATTAAGGAAAAAACAGCTACACTGTATAATTTTCAAACCTGGTCATTATTCAATCCTGCACCCCACACCTTTTAAAAAAAAATGGTGTTTGTGGTCAGGTCATGTGTTTTCGGTTGTTTCTTAAAGATGCCAAGTGACTGGTGATATTTCCACCATGTTACAGTGGTGAGTTGAGCATGGTGTTAGAAAAAATAATTTTCTAAAGTATGTCCGCTGAAAGTTTGCACCTTAAATTTCAAATGGTTTACATTGCTCAGAGATAGAAAAATATGGACAAATACTTTGCCAAAAGGATTCACTTATGTGCTTATAGGAAGGTATTCCACAATGTTTAGGAGTGTGTATGTGTGTTACACTCGCCTACCCAGAGAATAAAGCAGCTGCGCATAGGAAGCGCAGAGTCGTCGCGCTCAAACGCGCTGAAGGGAGCCAGGCACGCAGGTAGCAGGGAAATGGAATTTTATTAAAGGTGTAGAGACACCACAAAACACAGGTACCGACGAGTGAACATAAACTAAACCACGAAGTGCACCGAGGACAGGGAAAGAAGGAAATAAATACAAATGAAAACCAATCACGTGCACAACACAACCAATGAACAGAAAGAGATTACACAAACTAAATGACATTAATTAAAGTAAATTAACAAACATGGAACAGGTGCCCTAGGCACCCGTTACAATGTGTTTTTTTATTTTTATTTATTTTGACAGTTTTAGAGCAGCTCATTAGTGAGGTCAGATGCTGATGTTGGACAAGAAGGCCTGGCTCTGTAATTTATCAAAAAAGTTTTTTATCAGGTGTTTGCAGTCCAGTAAAATTATTCCACATCAAACTCTATCATCTTTTATCATGTCTATAAAACTTGCTTTAAGAACAGTCATGTTGGCATCATTCCCAATTGCCGCTACTTTGTTACAATACCACTGACAGTTGAAAGTTCACTGTTTAGTTTCAGGAATGGACTTCATGCACATGTGTTATCCTGTCATGGTGTCATGCTGGAGTTCACTGAGTACCTGAGAGGCACCTATTCTATCAAAAATAATTGTAGAAGCAGTGTGCTTAACTAAGTGCTTTTTTTTTTACATGGATTAAAAGACCTGAATTAAAATTATGAATTAAAATTTCTCTCAGCACTAGGGATTCCCGGTTCAAATCCCAATCTGGGTGGAGTTTCAATGTTTTCCCTGTGTCCGCGTGGGTTTTCTCTGGGTTCTCCATTTTCTTCCCACAGTCTAAAAACATGGATCAAGTTTAATTGAATTCTCCAAATTACCCCATATAGAGTGTGTTTGTGTGTGTGTCTGTGTGAGTGGGTGTGCCCAGCGATAGATTGCTGTGTGATTAAGTGTGCCCGCCGACCCTAGTAGAGGATAAAATGTATATTTCTCTACAGTCCGAGGCTAGTTATGAATCACAGTTTGATCTAAAAAGTAATAAATGGGTTAATTTGGTTTCTCGGTTGCTTTCTTTGCAGCTCAAGACAGTGATCACTGTAATCTTCACCATGGCAGGGGATGAGGCAGCTCACCTAGAAATGTGACATGGCTGTCAATGGAGTCTTTGCTTGGCAGAACTCTGGCCTGACAAGTTCCACTGCTGTGAGGTAACTGTCCCTTATGCTGCACACATTTTTTCCTACACTTTATTTTCCTCCTTAGTCACGAAACAGACTTGCCGATGTTTCTAACCCCCTCCCCCCCACTACTTTCTCATAATCCTGTTCAGCTGTGCAGAGAGACAAGACCCGACAGTTGAAATCCTTGCCTATCTTTTCTGCAGCTTTTGAGTTGTGTGTGTGTAGGAGTGTTGCTGTTTGTGTAAGATAGAATAAGGAAATGTTGAAAGGACCATGGGTCCCACTGCCGGAGGATACAGTGCTGACATCCAATCAGCCTTCTTATTTCCAACACCGGAGTATGTCACTTTGCATAGTGACATTTCATATCCTTTTGTTGCTAATGAATCTTATCATATGTGCTGAGCAGCCAAATTGGTCAGAGGAGGAAGTGGACTTGACAGTGACCCCAATATGTCAGGTGCTTCTCTTAACCATCCTCTACTCTTGTCTGTTTTTTTTTTTTTACCTCATTTTGGTTGACTTAACGGTTTTTCTTTTTCTTTCTGCTCATTATGCATTGTGAGTGGGCTAAACTTGTCCTCTAGCAAACTTGCCCAACACATTCTAATTATCTTTAAGAGATTCGGCAAATAGTCAAAGAGTCATGGACACCCTACTGTCATCTCCAAGACAACCAGGTCTCTAACCACGTCTTTTAATGACACGCTTACACATTTCTCTTATCTGTGAGTAACCAAGAGAGTGAAACCTGTCTGTGTTGATTGATAGACACTGTGTTGCATTTCAGAAAGGCTTTATGCATACAGCTGTCTTAATACTCAAGTGCTGTCCCTACTGTTGGGCATGGCTCCTTGTGTGTTTTTCAGGGTCAAACATGAAGAAAAAACAACTTAAATTATGACATTTCTTCACTTTTAACACTGTCCATCAATCAAATACTGACCCAGACTTAGTGATAGGACACCTTCACAAAGAGTTTCATACAAGTGTACGCAATGCTCAAAGTTTATTTACATCAGTGGCACAGTGAGAACTGGAACACTATGCATTACAATAGCCATAGCAAGAGTAATGCTGTTAGCTTTGTTTTCATTCATTCATTCATTCATTATCTTCCGCTTATCCTCTATTAGGGTCGCGGTGGGGTTCCCCATGCCCATCCAGGGGAGAACGTCTCGGGCGCTGGGCAGATAGACCCAGGACAGGGTGCCAATCCATCGCTGGGCACACACTCCCTCACACAGACACACTCTAAATTGGGCAATTTTGAGAATTCAATTAACTTGATCCATGTTTTTGGACTGTGGGAAGAAACCGGAGAACCCGGAGGAAACCCACGCAGACACGGGGAGAACATGGAAACTCCACCCAGATGGGGATTCGAACCGGGAATCCCTAGCGCTGAGAGGCGAATGTGCTAACCACTAAGCCACCGTGCCGCCCTTTGTTTTCATATTTTATAAAATTGGATTTAAATTGTATATAAATTTTATATAATTAGAAAGTGTGGCGGCACGGTGGCTTAGTGGTTAGCACGTTCGCCTCTCAGCGCTAGGGATTCCCGGTTCGAATCCCCATCTGGGTGGAGTTTCCATGTTCTCCCCGTGTCTGCGTGGGTTTCCTCCGGGTTCTCCGGTTTCCTCCCACAGTCCAAAAACATGGATCATGTTAATTGAATTCTCAAAATTGCCCCGTTTAGAGTGTGTCTGTGTGAGTGAGTGTGTGCCCAGCGATGGATTGGCGCCCTGTCCTGGGTCTATCTGCCCAGCGCCCGAGATGTTCTCCCCTGGATGGGCATGGGGAACCCCACCGCGACCCTAATAGAGGATAAGCGGAAGATAATGAATGAATGAATGAATTAGAAAGTTCATAAGAAAAGTGAGAAGTTCAAACCTGTCTATATTAGACTAAATGAGTAAGCCAAGAATAAGACCATTTAGTAAGAAATAAATGTTTTAAAATGTTGTAACACTAACTCATTTAATATCTTTGCTAAAAAAAAAAACAAATTGAATTTGATCAATTAGTCGGCAAAACTTTTTATAGTAGGATATTGCAATGGCAAAATTACTTTGTTTCTTATCAATCAGAATTGAATGGGCAAAAAACGCTTTAAGGACTATCATATGAACATATACATATAAACAAACAAACTAACATATAAACAAACTGTTTTTCACCTGTTTTTTTTTTTTTTTTTTTGCAAACTAGCACTTTTACTCTCGCACTGCATTGCTTCCATTGTACCATTGTTGGAGCTGTTGCTTATTAAGTCATTCATAATGGTGCACAACTGTGTTTATTTGGTTGCAGTGGACATCCAGAATGTATATGCTATATGTTGTATGTCTAGGAGTGCATGGGTTATGTACTGGTGTGTGTGTGTGTGTGTGTGTGTGTGTGTGTGTGTGTGTGTGTGTGTGTATGTGTGCATTCAAATATGTGTCTATACGGTACCACTCAAAAGTTTGGAGACACCTACTTTTTGCTCCACTTATTTTCCATTAAATTAATACTATTTACCATAAATTTAGAGATAATATTTGTTGTTCTGCGATTACAGACTGTAGTCCATATGTGGACTACCGTACACAATGTGTAATTCCCATTTACTCTGTTTTGGTTCTTTAATAGTCAAGACCCCAATAGTAGCACCACAGAGCAGGTATTGTTTGGTTGGTGCATTATTCTCATTCCAGTAGTGTGACTGATGTGTATAAATAAAACTACAGCATCACTGCTGCACTAAAAAACCTCACCCCTCACAAGAAAATAGATGTTATACAGTTTGTAATTGTAAAACTATAAATTCTATCTACATGGTAAGTGCAAAAACTAGACAATGGAGCAAGAAGAGGATGTGTCTATTTTTTGTATTTTTGACTCTTTTATATTTTTTGGACAGAATGAGTGTTTTCATTCTTCTACATCCCTGGGCATTATAAGAATTGACAATAATGCATCCCTAAATCCCTGAATCCTAAATCCTCGAGGCAACCATAAGGCCATCTGCCTGATAGTAAAAGAAAAATGGCACAGTGACTTAAAGTTTGACTAGTAACAGTCATGTCAGAACTCAGATATAAACTAAATAATAATGCACACCAGTAGTCAGAGAATTCTGACTAGATGAATGGGTAAACTTATTAGTATACAAATAGTATGAAGGTGGTGTCTTTTTTAACTTTCGTTCTACAAAGTTAGTATATATTTTCATTGTACATACTGACAGAGCTTTTCAGGAAAAACCTGCATAGGTACTTCATACCATTATCTAATCTTTGATGTTATATACAAGAGTCCCCAGAATTCATTAGCATTAGTGCAATTAAGAAAAAAAAACATGCGATTAAGCTTTGAAGATAAAAAATATTTTTTGATAAAAGAGGTAAGCAGTAATTAGGATAAATAAAAAAAAAAAAAAACACCTTGAAAAAAACATCCTAAAACGCACAACTCAATCCTTAAGACTGTTTTAGGAGAAAAGTATTCCCAATAAGATACAGGTTAAAGAATTGTATAGAGTGAATAGTGTATTGCTGTTAATGCAAAGTAACATTTTTTTTAAATTTGATCTTATGGTTCATACAGAAATTAAATGTGATATATCTTTTGTGGACATTTTCTATTTATTTTAATAAGTGACTCATTCAGAATTATCAAAGTCCATGGTGCTTGATGAAAAGGAGAGCTGATATCTGCTCTTGTGAGTGTGTGTAGCAGATTTTGGAATGGGGTAACCCACAGGGTCCTATCACGTTCAATAACTCATTCAGACGGCAACTAGAGCAACCGACAGATCAGTGTCTAGAAGAAGACTGCAGGCATCAAGCGTGCCTGCGGAAGGAACGGGGCTCGCTGGGCAGTGCCAAGCAGTGTTGTTCAGTCAGATAAAGACCAGTGGGGGGATGTCAGAGTGTCACTTTCAATGAGCAACTTATATTAGAGGTTTTAGAGAAAAGTCAACTGGTCAGTTTGGGTTAGAAAAGCAGCAAAGTTCTTACAATGTAAAATAATATTTTTTCTGCATGTTAACAGAGCATTCAACACATCAGTAATGTTTAGGTTGTATCTGAGTTTCACTGGCCATGATCTATCCAAAAACAAAATTCTGATATACTGTGGGTATGTAACACACTCAACAAAACATTTATATACACTTGGTCTTTACACTTGTACAGTTATTAATGAAATTAGTGTTTATATTCTGCCAACAGTGTGATAATGATGTAAAGCATAAAATAATTTCTATACACGTTGTGTTCATATCATCAATCTGAAGAGCAGAAAGTGTAATGTTATTAATTTTGACAATTAAATTTATTGTTTGTGTCAAATTACCTTGTTTGAATATTTCTGCAATTGCTAATGATGACTTTGATATGTCTTTAAAATAGTTATTGATTTTTGGCCCAGCGAGCACTAAGCACAAAAAGACGGGAAGCAAGATAACTAGACCAGGAAGCTGGTAATGCTTTGCCCAGTTGAATTTTTGTGTGTATAGTGTATAAATCATGCTCAATTCAATGTTGTAGTTTTGAGAAGCCTCCAAGCCTGAACCATGATTACACTCAAAACTACAAACTCTATGCCAGAAACTACTTATTCCCATTTTTTGGGTGGGGATGTTGGTTTTAGGTTGGGATGTTAACCAAAAGCTGACAGGAGAGTAATTTGGTGTGAAGCTGTGAACTAGTGCAAATTTGTAACTGATAAGTAGTAGAAGTATATTCAAAGTGCAGATATACAATGTAATCCTCTACTAGATAAGTGTGTGTGTGTGTGTGTGTGTGTGGGGGGGGGGGTTACCCATGCCCATCCAGAAGAGCACTGGGCAGATACACACACTTAGTACTTATGTATAAGTAGGTTCCAGAAGAGTTTGCAGTGCGTTCCTCTGACCTCTCTCCTAAGGCCATCCAAATACAAAATGTAAGTTCTCTTTGAAAGATACAGGCATTCTTTAAATCCTTAGAAATAATGAAATCACAGCTGAGGGACAGTATTTTCTCGCATCTTTGTAATATCCTTTTTGTCACTGTTTAAAATTTCTTAGCATTATCAGTTTTTAAAAAGTATATTAAAATATGTTTATTTGCTGTTGCATTTGATTTATCCCTACAGATAAAAATTACCTTAATGTAATGGTGTTTAATTGTCGGCACAGTGCTAAAGCTGCAGGGAGAAGAGGAAGAGTGCAGAGTGAGGTTAAAAAAAAAGGATTTATTAAACAAATGGAGAATTAAAAAATCAACAAGCCAGAAGCAGACAAAAATATTTGGTCACTTATATACATGGCAAACAGCAGAGGAGTTTGTCATCTAGATGTCATTCATTCATTCATTATCTCCCGCTTTATCCTGTATTAGGGTCGCGGTGGGTTTCCCCATGCCCATCCAGGGAAGAGCGTCTCGGGCGCTGGGCAGATAGCCCCAGGACAGGGCGCCAATCCATTGCTGGGCACACATTCACTCACACAAACACACTCTATATGGGGCAATTTTGAGAATTCAATTGACTTGATCCATGTTTTTGGACTGTGGGAGGAAACCGGAGAACCCAGAGGAAACCAACACAGACACGGGGAGAACATGGAAACTCCACCCAGATGGGGATTCGAACCGGAAATCCCTAGCGCTGAGAGGCGAACGTGCTAACCACTAAGCCACCGTGCCGCCTAATCTAGATGTGGAAAATGAAAATGATGTTCTCAAGCTCATAAAGAAGGTTAGCTGCACAGACACCTGTAGAGGCACACACAACACTGACGTAAAGAAGAAAAAAAACCTCAAAAGACTAGAAATGGCACAGTGAAAAGCGAAATCTGAAAAAACTATGAATAGTATAAGCAAGACAGAGAAAGGTGTGTAACTGAGTGGCTTAGTTGCAGGGATCGAAATCAGAGTTTGAGTCGGGGTATTGGAAAGAATAGCATTTGAAAGCTACTGGCGGAGACCAAGCTGTTTTACTAATATTAATTTTCTTTGGTTGTGGTCTTTATTTTGCTTTGCAATTAATACAACTTTATTAAATGTAAGAAACTACATGTAAAGTATTTCATAGTGTGCTCCCATTTTTTTAATTTTTTTTGAATAATATTGTTACAAATGGGGGACGCAGCCCGTCCAAATGCGGCGCTGCGTGGTGCTATGCCGGGGTAATATGCACGCGGTGATAATGAGCGAGCCAGGTGACCAGGTAAGCAGCAGAGATGTGTTTAATAAATAAAAAGCAAAAACCCGAACCGAAACGACACGCCAATGCAACGCCGAACACAAACATAACACAAAAACCACCCAATGTAACCAAAGCTTAACGCATGTAATGCTGCCCCACTGACCCAGGGAGCATGCGCACTTTATGTCTAGTCAACAGGCCTCATGTGACTAGGTAGGACCCAATCCCAGCTCGAGGGGATGGGCCCTACCTACGGGAACCTCGAACGGCAAATCCCGAATGAGGAAAACAGGGGGGAGTGGCGTAGCCCTCCCAAGCCTGACATATCACCCCCCCAAAAACAATCGGGGGGCATGGTCACCAGGGGAAAAGAAAAAAAAAACAAAGGGGACCCGGGTCCCTCCGGGGCCCTATAAGGACGCGACGGCCTGTAGAGGGCATGAAGGCATCGTGGCCATCTAAGAGCGCTAAAATGACGAGGCTTAATAACCATGCGGAGGAGATGCGGCCTCTTGAGGGCACGAGGGCGGCGACGCTCTTTGAGGGCACTAAGGTGGTACGGCCATCTGTGGGTGCTAAAGCGTCGAGGCTTTTTACGCTTGCGGAGGTGATGCGGCCTCTTGAGGGCTATAAGGCAAACTGGCCTATTAATGGTGCGGAGGCGATGTGACCCTTTGAGAGCCCGGAGGCGCCGTGACCCTTTGAGAGCGCAAGGGCGACGTGACCCCTTGAGGATGCGAGGGCGACGTGACCCCTTGAGGATGCGGGGGCGACGTGACCCTTTGAGAGCGCGAGGAAGACGTGACCCTTTGGGAGCACGAGGACGGCGTGGCCCCTTGAGAGCGCGAGGATGACGTGATCCCTTGAGGATGCAGGGGCGACGTGACCCTCTATGAGCGCAGAGGCGGCTAGAATCCTGGATAGCGCTGCGGCAATCTGGCCAATCAAGGGTGCAGAGGTGACGTGGCCATTTGAGAGCGCAATGATGACTAGACTCCTGGATAGCGCTGAGGCGATCTGGCCAATTAAGGGTGTGGAGGCGAAGTGGCCCTTTGAGAGCGCGAGGACGACTAGACTCCTCCCTTTGAGAGCGCGGGGGGGACGTGACCCTTTGAGATCGTGAGGACGACATGACCTTTTAGGGGTGATACCTGTGGGCTCAGGCGCTGTAGTGGCACGCGGAGCGGCACGCTGACGGCTAGCGACGGAACGCTGGTGGTGAGCGGAGGAACGCTGACGACGAGTGGGGGAATGCTCGTGGCGAGCAGCGGATTGCTGACGGCGAGCGGCAGCTCACGGGGCGGATTACCGGCAGAGCGTGGCTGCATGTGGAGCTGCATGCTGACGGCTAGCGGCAGAACACAGGCGGTGTGCGGCGGAACGCTGACGACAAGCGGCGAAACGCTGACGACGAGCGGCGGAACACTGACGACGAGCGGTGGAACGCTGACGACGAGCGTTGGAATGCGAGTGGCGAGTGGCGGTTCGCTAGCAGCGGATCGCTAGTGGCGAGCGCGACATGCTAGTGATCACTGACGGCTCGTATCGGCTCACTGAGGGCTCGTAGCGGCTCACTAACAGCGCGGAGCGGCTCGCAGGGCGGACCACTGGTCCGGAGACTGTGAGGCGGATTGCTCCTGGCGCAGAGCTGCACGCTGGCGGTGAGCGGCGGAACGCTGACGATGAGCAGCGGAACGCTGACGACGAGCAGCGGAATGCTTGCGAAGAGCGGCGGATGGCTAGCGGCGAGCGGCGGATGGCTAGCGGCGAGCGGCGGATCGCTAGCGGCGAGCGGTGGATCACGAGCGGCGAGCGGTGGATCGCTAGTGGCGAGCGGCGCCGCAAAGCGGCTCATTAACCAGGCATAGCGGCTCACTGACGGCTCGTAGCAGCTCACTAACAGCGCGGAGCGGCTCGCAGGGTGGACCACTGGTCCGGAGGCTAGCGGCTCGCAGGACGGATTCCCGATTCGCAAACTGCAAAGCTTTCTATTGACCGCGCCCAGGTGCTCGCTGACGGCGCGGGCATCCCACCCCGGGTGAACCTGCCTAGGAAGGCCGCCTTGAACCGGATTGCTCACGACGCAGGGGCAGCACGGAGCAGGGTGGCTCGCGCGACTTACAGGCGGCGCGGCTCGGCACGCTATCCGCGAGCAGCGGCTCGCGGGACGGATTCCCGATCCGACCCTGGGTGAACCTGCCTAGAAAGGCTGCCTCGAACCGGCTGGCTGAAGTGAGGCGGTCATCCCCGGTGGCCATTAAGCCCTCGGCCTACCTCCGCGCGGGTCCCAGGAGCCTGGAGGGGTAGAACAGCACCCTCTCCCCGTCCGATAGCTCCCGACCGGTCATGCATCCGAACACCTTGTGCCGGGAGCTTACACGGAACGGAGAGAGGAAGAACGATCTCCCCATACTCCGGGACGCGATCGATAACCCTCATTGTGTATATCCACAAGGAGGGCTGATAAAGACTGATAGCGGCGAATGGCGGGGCTAGCGCCGAGGTAATGTAGCCGGGATGCTGCAGCTGGAGAGACGGCTACTGGCGGGGCTAGCACCGAGGTAATGCAGCTATCGCCGCAGCCGGAGAAGCGGCTAATGGCGGGGCTAGCGCCGAGCTAATGCAGCTAGCGCTGCAGCCGGAGAAGCGGCTAATGGCGGGGCTAGCGCCAAAATAATGCAGCCGGGATGCTGCAGCGACGCCGAACACAAACATAACACAAAAACCACCGAACGTAACTAAAGCTTAACGCATGTAATGCTGGCCTGCTGACTCAGGGAGCACACTTTATGTCTAGTCAGCAGGCCGCATGTGACTAGGTAGGACCAAATCCCAGCTCCAGGGGATGGGCCCTACCTACGGGAACCCCGAACGGCCAAATCCCGAATGAGGAAAACAGGGGGGAGTGGCGTAGCCCTCCCAAGCCTGACAAATATATATACAAAAAAATATTTGAAAATACCAGCAGTTAATATATGACATTTTTCTTTATTTTATGTTCATTCATTCATCCATTATCTCCCGCTTTATCCTCTAGTAGGGTCGCGGTGGGGTTCCCCATGCCCATCCAGTCGAGCACATTTTGGGCGCTGGGCAGATAGACCCAGGACAGGGCGCCAATCCATCGCTTGGCACACACTCACTCACACACACACACACTATATGGGGCAATTTGGAGAATTCAATTGACTTGATCCATGTTTTTGGACTGTGGGTGAAACCGGAGAACCCGGATGGGGATTCGAACCAGGAATCCCTAGCGCTGAGAGGCAAATGTGCTAACCATCAAGCCACCGTGCCGCCCTTATTTTATGTTGTTATGAAAATTTCAAGCTAGCTAAAATTAAGCAATTAGTTTTATTAATATATACTGTAGACATATTTATTTACTGTTGAAGTAACGAGGTGTTTTTTAGTTGTAAATGAAAAGTAGGTTATGAATATGTCCGAAACTTTGATTGTCTTGTTGTAAAGCCAGATGACGAACAAATCTTTGGGCTTTCAGATTTGACAAATCCTTTAGTTAAAAAAACCCCAAATATTTAATCTGTTGCCTTCTCCATCTCTTCAACCAGTCTGTCAGCTTGTTTATTTTTCTACATGATGCTGTTTAAATCACTTCAGACTCTATCAGGCATGCCATTCCTATGATTAGTAGCTTAGAACCACAACTCACCTTGATCGTTAATAATTGTTGAATTGCAGGAGATATGGGGCGGCACGGTGGCTTAGTGGTTAGCACATTCGCCTCTCAGCGCTAGGGATTCCCGGTTCGAATCCCCATCTGGGTGGAGTTTCCATGTTCTCCCCGTGTCTGCGTGGGTTTTCTCCGGGTTCTCCGGTTTCCTCCCACAGTCCAAAAACATGGATCAAGTTAATTGATTTCTCAAAATTGCCCCATTTAGAGTGTGTCTGTGTGAGTGAGTGTGTTCCCAGCGATGGATTGGCGCCCTGTCCTGGCTCTATCTGCCCAGCGCCCGAGACGTTCTCCCCTGGATGGGCATGGGGAACCCCACCGCGACCCTAATAGAGGATAAGCGGGAGATAATGAATGAATGAATGAATGCAGGAGATATGTTTTTGCTAGTTTTGGTGTTTGTTTGGTGTAATTTTCAATAGATTTCCCCTCTTTTTTTGGCTGCTTTACATTTGGCTAGAATAATAAAAAAAGGTAAGCACTTGGCCTCAGCATTGCACAAATGAGTGAAAACAAGCCAGCCTACGAAAAACAAATACGGATTGTAGAGGGAGAGGGGAGCTGCTGATCATCTGCTTTGCCATCTGCTTGTGTGAGATGTAGTCGTCACGACTGGTTGCTCAGTCCTTCAAGGATGCTTGTTTTGGAAAGAAATATGAAAAACCTACACATGTTGATTGATTTGTTGCTTTTTTGAACTGGTCTCAAAGGGGTCACATAAATGCATAGGGATTTAAGCACTGGGATTGGTTTGAAATCTGTTTATGTGTGTCTGGGTCCTGCATATATTTTCCAAACATTTGGTAATATTCTGACACCAGGAGCAGTTGGGTAAGACCTGTGCCAACCTGCAATAGAAAATAGATTATTGTTCAGTTGGCAGTATCCTGTGATATCATAGTCTGCTACATTCTTGCAGCAAGCATAAGTGCAAATTCACTGCTCTCAGCAGGACAGAAGAACAAAAAGAATGACTGTAACTGCTCCCAGGACTCTTTTTGGGGTGATTTCACTCCATTGGCCAGTAATAGTGTGAGTGGGCATTTATGAAAAAATGCTGGATGCTGAATAATACATATTTCTTATGGGAAAGGAAAGAGCTAAGATGAAGTCAAAGCTTTCAAAATCAATCTCACAATGTGCACCAAAGCTGTAGTGCAAAATAAAAAAGAATCCTGGTTGAATGCTTCTGTGTGCCTATAAATGTCTTTTTATAGTGGGACATTATTAACATGAAATAACAGGCAGTGGAATGTACAATATAACAGCAAGTGAACTTCAGGCAAGCAGTAATCCTTGTATCCAGGCACCAAAATCTGTTTTAATTGCATTAGCAGCATTGGTGAAGATCAATATTTTGATGAAGAAAATTAGGGATCTCGGGAAGAATATTTGATTATTTAGTTTGACAGGATAAGATGAGATCTACTGTTTACATTCTGCATATTTGGCTTGGTTAAATGTCAGACATGAGTCTTTTTAATGAGTAACCCCTTTGCCTGCCATCATGCCCTCACTCTGCTTGCTTGCCAATGCTCACCCATCCATGGGGTAATGGTGCGTTATGACTCCTAGCCTCTGGGTGACATGCTGGAAAGCAGAAAGACCCAAGATCTCAGTAGGGGGAGGAGCAGATTAGTCGTTTTATCACTGGGAGAATGAGGAAACCCTTTAGGATAAAGTGAAACACACTAAATAATACACACATGTTCTATTCCCCTTGTTCTCTTTGATACAATTCATTGTAAAAATGTATGTACATACTCCTATTAATATCTTTTTAATCCCTGGCCCATTTTAAAACTAATTTTAAAAAAATGTCAAAAGCAAATCAATCTTACATATGTACTGTAGTTTTAACAGAAATGTAGGACACTCTAACATACTTTTAATTATTAGGTGGACTCTGCCTAGTGATAGATTGGTGCCGTCCTGGGAGTTTCTTGGGTGGGCATGGGGAACCCACCGCAACCCTAGTAGAGGTTTAAGTGGAAGATAATGAATTAATTAATTAATGAGGTAAACTCTTTACAAAGGTGAATGTGGTTTAGTTAGAATGCAATGTGTGATGGATGATCCGATTGACACAGTGGCAAGGTATAACTACAGTTGACACATTGTCAACACTACACCAGAGCTAACCAATAAATTTTCTCAAGGGGCACAATGAGAATCTGAGATCATTCTTGAGTGCCAGACCAAGAGTATCAACAACATTTAGACAGAAGATTTCACACTTGTACTTTGTTTATGGTATAAAGCACACATAATGTGAATGTAGCAGGATAAACTCTTACCTTGGGGGGGTCCTCTGGGTGGCCTATAAATGTGCCTTCCCTTTCCACTTTGATTCCACCTGCATCCAGTCCTGGGTGGCCACTTGTCTGCTAGCGCCAGTGATGTTTTGTGATTTGGAGCCCTGTTTATATTGGCATCATCTTTAATTGATCATGGCACTCTGTGCCCTGCTACGGCAAGCGTGCCGTGTGTCTAGGTTTTTCAGACACCGTGACTGCTTCAGTCTGTGTGCCGGGTTGTATTATACTGTGGGTTTTAAACTACAGATTCATTTATCAATGAAGAATCTCACTGTTTATCTTTATCTCTGGCACTGGCGTGTTGACACTGTTGTTTTGTTTCGGGTTTTGCTTTGATTCGGTTTGTTTTGTGTCGTTGCGGTTTCATTTTGTTTTGTGTGTGTGTGTGTGTGTGTGTCTGTGAGTATTTTATTGGGTCTGATTATTATAGAAAATGAATGCTGTTAAAAATGTGATGCTAAAATATATATTTTTTATATAATAAAGATCACATAACTGGAACCTGGGTCTGGTGTCAATAAAATTTACCTGTGTGCCTTTCTGTAGTAAATTTTCCAGATAAACTGGATGGCGTAGTCGTGTGACATTATAAATTTAAAGTACTAAATTGTTCCAGCTAGCCTGTGTCGCCACCGTATACGGACAGGCAAAGGGCCACAAAATGCCCAGGTCTGCACTGGACAATTTAATCTATTTTGGATAAATCTATGGTCAAAAATATTAATAATAAAATTCCTTGGAAAGTTAAAGTTCAAACTGACTAAACTTAAAATAAACTGAAATATCTACATTCTGTTGAAAGTATTGTTTGTGGGCAAATGCGAAACATACTAGAAAACATAAAAAAGTATAAAATGCATTTAAGGCAAAAAAAATTGTGAGTTTTATTTCAATAGCACTGTTATTTGCTTTGTATACAATCTGCACTTGCTTTTTATGAATACACCCATTTTTTTAGGCAAAGAGAAAGGCCGGCAACACCCACTCACTGCTGCATTCACCACAAAGTTGGATGGAATTCAAGGGCTACACTCAGAAAGCAACTACAAGTACTTCACTAGTGCATATATGCACATACACACTCACACTCGTCCTCCCACACAACAACACACACACACACACACACACATACACACAAACACACCTGAGATGCTCTATAGAGGTTGGTGCTTTAGTTGGACTGTTGTTAGCTGTAAATCAGAATGAAATAACATGTGTTGATTAAAGAATAAGCCCTGACTACGCTGATGTTTGCAAATAACCTGTATGCTAGTGTTGTGATGGTACATTGTGCTAAGCAATATAATACTGACTGTAGGCTGTAGCATCACAAAAGGCACATAACCCCTACCTCAGAAGGCAAATAACCCCTACAAACTACAACATGGCACACTATTCTTATTAACCTGCTATTGTACAGATGTTTACCACAGATAGTGTGCATACCCTTCACAAAAATAATAAAAAAAGCTAAATAAAATTGTTTAATGACATCTAGCAGCTGTGTCAACCGTGCTGAGACAAAACCACTGTCAACCCTAGCCACTAGGTATTAGTGCCACTCACATCATAGCTGACCTACTGCATGTTTCCAACACTATACAAGCAGTGGTGGTAGTAGGACAACTGACAACACCAAGCTGCAAGCAGAACCTAGAGTGAAAAAACTGTATACACAGGACCAGCCACTAAACATAGATGAAAACTAAACTAAAAATACTCAAGGTGAGAATCTGTCTTCACAGCTGGATAAACAAATAATAGTAAGGTAGCAATATTGTGAAGACTGTTTTTATATTTTTAATAAAGTGAAATCTGTGGCTGGTCACAAATGCCAAATTTTACTTTTACATCTTTTCCGGATTTCACTACTAAGATATCATAGGCCTGCTCTGCCTTTACCACTGTAAGAAAACAACTCTGGCTTATTTTACCCAGCTCAACCCATGACCTTACATGATGTTTGTAGCCAAAATTGTGAAGTAAAACTTTTAATTTTAATAAGATGACCTTTTTTCCCTTCCACTCATTTTCCTTTTACCTCCAAAATTAATTTCTACTTTTCCTCAAGTTGCAAGTCAGTGTGATATCTGTCATATATTGGTTTGTTTACCCTCACCAGTACTCTTAGTCTTATATTTTGTCTTTGTTCAGTTTATTTGGTTACTGTTTTCACATGTTTTATAAAGCTCAGTGATTGTTAATTCTTGTATTCTTCTTTGTATTTAGTTCCTATCTGAGGATTGTTTTTGTTGTCACAGTACATAGTTTTATTACCTTTGGTCTCTGTTGTAAGTGTGCTTTATCCTGTTCTTTATATTGTATAATTATTTTTTGATATCTGTCATCTTCTCAGTGTTTAAATATTTTTCTTTCCAGTTTTATCTTTCTCCATTATTTGTGACGCTCCCTTGGTTCGTGTTCTAGTTGTCCCATTTGGTGCTTCCAGAGGATCATAACACTTGCATTTACATTTAGTTGACTTAAATTTACATATTTATTTCAGTGGCTCACTAATTCCTGCTTATTCGGGAAATCAGAATTCCTCCTCTATCTTCCATCCCTTCCTTTTTTTTGGCAGGAACCAGAATCATTACTACATATGCATTTCAGATTAATAGCTTCCTGTATGCTAAAAAATGTCTGTGGTGTAGTCTCATTTAGTTTTGAACACTGGAATATTATGAGCAGAAACACGTTTGTCAGATGACTTAAGATTTCCTCTCACCAAGTTCAAATTTCCCTTCCAAGTTTCTCATGTAGACTGGTTGCAGTAGACACACTTTCCCAATACAGATTTATCATTTATCAACAGTAACTTGATATTTTTCTGGGTTGCTAATGGAATACCTTTCATTCCATTATTTTTTTATTAATTTATTCTTAATTAAGAAAAGGATTTAATTTCCTGCTGATAAAATCATTGCAAATATGAATGGCAGATATCTGATTATTCAAGACTCTCTTTTCAACATACTTCTAGCAAACATGTATGCTCCTAATTTGGATAATCATCATGAATTAGTTCAGTGGATTACCATTTAATTTTCATCTTGGACCATGTTTACATTTCTCTTAAAATATCATTTTAAACTGTCCCACTTTTTTACACTTTGGATATTTGATAGAAAATGTAACAAATATGTTTTAAAATGCTGCCAGAGATTAAAAAAAAAATCACAATGCACTTTGCATTAAGTCACTTTCGATTTAAGTGTCTGTCTAATATAAATGTTCAGATATACAGCAGTTTTTCTGGTCATGAAAGATTATTTTATTTGGGTAAATGTTGTATGAATGATGCACCTGTAAATGGACTAAGGGCTTTTAAACATTTCCTAAACTATAGCTGATTTTGCTTGAGTTAGATGATATTTAATAATTAAAGTTTTAACCTGACAGTGTTTCTGGCATTACAAGTGTATTAATATTAATATTATAATACACTTTTAGTATCATTTTGTTTGTTTTTTGCACACTTTTATACTTAGTCACTATCTTCATCGGTTGTGACCTACTGTATTTATTGTGGGTGATGTCTCCTGGCAAATTGCAGAGAGTTGATTAGAACATTCTTTCTGCTGCCTGGCTCAGAGTACCAGTTAGCCCGAATCCCAAAAAAATATTTTACTGGATCCATTCTCACATGTAGCAAACTGTGACTCTTAGACACTAGACATTTGATTGCCCCTTGGCAGAACAGCAAAAAAAAAACTTCTATAAATTACTTGTTTGATTATTGTAATAACTTAACATCTATAATATCTCAACAGAAATCAATATATATTCTCCATCCATCCATCCATCCATCCATCCATCCATCCATCCATCCATCCATCCATCCGTCCATTATCCTCCGCTTTATCCTATATTAGGGTCGCGGGGGGGTTCCGCATGCCCATCCAAGGGAGAAATTTTCGGGCGCTTTCGGGCGCTGGGCAGACAGACCCAGGACAGGCGCCAATCTATCGCTGGGCACACACTTACTCACACAGACACGCACACATACACACTTTATATGGGGCAATTTGGAGAACTCAATTGACTTGATCCATGTTTTTGGACTGTGGGAGGAAACCGGAGAACCCGAAGGAAACCCACACAGACACGGGGAGAACATGGAAACTGAGATGGGCATTCGAACCGGGAATCCCTAGCGCTGAGCGGCGATACGTGCCGCCCAATATATATTCTTATTTAAAATAATTATGTCTTATAAGTATTCTAATGCTTGTTCTGTAGTGAAATCATAGTTGAACTGCACAGATCCGTCAAAAAATAATTAAAAAATTATCAAAAAAGATAATTTTGCTTACATTAACTGTAAACATTTCAATTCTAACAAATTGGTGGATTTTACAGATTTATTTGCTTCTATGTAATAAGTGTTTACTTGGATGTTAATTGTGAAACAATGTACTATAAAAAAATAACTTTATATAATTTAAAGCATATATTTGAGAATGTCTACACTACACTTCATTTGTGATGAAAACTGTTGCCATTAATACTTGGTTAAAAATTTATTTTCCCTAATAGCATTATACACACTAAATTTTGACTCCATTTCAAAGATGATGGTGCAAACAGCACCATAATTATCTGTGTGTGATGGTGAGATGATGTGTGTTAATCCCTGCTTGCACAGAACCGTGACTGAAATCAGTTAAATCCAAGGCAGTCAGAGATCAGATAACGGCAGGAATTGGAAGCTGCAATGCTATCATTCACCCTTAGTCTCTGTCTTCCTCTTCATCACTGCCTCTTTCACTTTCACCCCCTCTCTCACTGCTGCTGAGCTATGCAGATTCATAGTGATGAAGCCATGGTCAGCAAATCAATTCTCACATCTGTCTTTCTGTCACAGAGTGACAATAGAGAAGAACAATAACTATCAACTTGGTCGTGTGGTGGACATCTAAGATAAGATAAACCTTTATTTGGCCCACAATGGGAAAATTCACAATCTATCCCTACATAGTACAGTAACTGGCACCATATATATATATATAGTATATGTTGTATTTTTGAGGATTACTTTTATTATTAGGGTTAGTTTTTGATTATTCATTGTGTGATTGATAGGGATTTAGCTTTTTTAAGAGTGTTTATGTATGCAGAATTATTATGCAACTAAATATTTAATCTACTAAAATAAGAAAACTAAAAATTAAAACTACTATTAAAAAAACAGCAGCAACCACAGTCTCCCAGACCTTGTTTAGAGAGATGAACTGTTTTCCTTACTATTTACTATTACTATTTAAGAAGGGTCCACAAGTTTTCAGTTTTTTTCTTTAATTACTACATATGCAGTAGTGTACATTAATGTACGCAGTTGAGCATTGTACTACACACTTATGGTCCAATTAAAAGATGCAGACATTTTCTTGCTTGAAGAATTTAAAACTGGCATTTATTTTTAACAATCCCAGCCCATAGCATAACCCCACCTCCATTTTGCTGGCATCTATATCAAACTAAACTTCTATAGCCATAGCAAGTAAATATTCCTGGCTGTAAAGCTGACTTTGGAGAAGTGTTAATTTCAGGTTTGGATCAACCACAAAAACTTGTATGTTTAGGATGCCAAATGCCTGAACCCTCGCCATTTCGAGCGATAACCGGGTGAGGAAACAGGGGGAAGCGACCACTGAAGAGAGCCGGGCCTGCTGGTGAGGAGCTCCGTCGACGCCTGGACCCTGATCCAAACCTCGACCCCTAAAACAGAAACATAAAACATACGACTCACTGGCAAGTATGCCACACAAGGGCTTGTGCAAGGTTCCTGACTGGGAAAGAGAGGAGGTGGATAGCCAAAATGGGCCTCAAATGATGACATCCCGAGAGTCGCATGTTATGGGTGTTATGGGCGAATTCAGCCCAAATCAGCTTGTCAGCCCAAAGGGATGGACTGCCTGTGGTCAGGTATCTCAGCATCTTGCTGAGATCCTGGATAACCTGCTCGGACTGGCCGTTGGACTCCGGGTGATAGCCTGAATCAAGCTTACCGTTAACCCCATAAGTTCACAGAATGACTGCCAAAACCGGCTAGCAAACTGTGGGCCCCTGTCTGACACCATGTCCACTGGAACGCCATGTGCTCTCACCCCATTCTCCAGTACTACTTGAGCTGTCTGGGGGGCTGACGGTAGCCTGAGCAGGGGAATAAATTTGCACGCCTTGAAGAACCAGTCGACCACCACCAGAACCACCGTAAATCCCCTGGATTTCGGTAACCCGGACATATATGGGACCACGGCCGGGACAGTACAGGAAGTGGATGGAGGAGGCCGTGAGGTCGTTCTCTGGGGCTCTTGTTGGCTGAGCAGCCAGCGCACGATCAAACGAGATCTCTGACCTGTTCCTCCATCTTAGGCCACCAAAAGCGGCGCTAAAGGAATGCAAGGGTCTTAGCTATCCCCGGGTGAGCCACAAATTGGGACAAATGGCCCCACTGAAACACCAGGTGGCGGACCATTGATGGTACAAACAGTCGAACAGGGGGACCACCGCCTGGACTGGGCTCACCCACTTGGGTGTCCTTGACCACTTTTAAGATATCCCAAGCAACTGGCACAAGAATCTGGGCTGGCGGGAAGATGGTCTTGGGCTCCCTATCGCTAGGCTCCACCTTAGCAAGGTCATGACATACTGACGGGACCCTGGTGAGGTCTGGTTTGGTAGCCTGGGGAATTTCACCTGAACCAGGCGCTGGTTTGGCTAGCAGACAAGCGTCCACAGTGCGTTCCCCAAGAAAATATGGTTCCAGTGGACCAATCAGCCTGGGGGTTGTGCTTACATAGCCACGGGAATCCTAATATTATTCTTATCTGGGTGACGAAAAATGAGATTTCTTCCGTGTGCTTGTTAATGCTCAGCGTGAAAGGCTGTGGTGACTGGGCCCGCGGCAACCGGCAGACCATCCACCGCAACAATGGGAAGTTCTGGGTGAATCTTGGTTATAGGGATCCCTAGACGATGGGCTAACGCACAGTCAATGAAATTATCTGCTGCCCCGGAATGTACACAACAGCGGATCGACAGCTGTCTGTCTCCCCAATCCAGGGTTGCAGGTAGAAAGAGACCCTTACTGGGGAAAGAATCCATGCTCACCCACCGTTTTCCCTTACGGCGGCGAACTAGTGGTTTGACTGGTTCCGGAACGGTGAGGGTCTCGTTCTCCTCCCAGGTCACCCCTAACTGCATGGGCTCGGTCATGGGTGGAGGATCCGGCCCCACCTCGGAAGACCCACGAGAGAGCCCACCAACATAAGAGTTATGCTTCTCACGAGCCCTGTCAAGGCTAAGGTGTAAACAGCACTGATGGACGAAGGGATTTCCCGGGTGGCTAACTCGTCTTTGAGGCGTTCAGAAAGTCCCTCCAGGTAGAGCATAATAAGTGCCTCCTCGCCCCACCCACAGTCAGCCGGCAGAGTGCAGAAGGCGATAGTGTAATCAGCTACCGTGCTTGAACCCTGACGGAGGTGAGCTAGCTGGACACAAGGGCTCCGGCTACCCTGCGAATGGTGAAAGGTCTCCCGCAGGGCTTTAGAGAATGACTCATGTGGTGCCCTCTGGAGCATCCTTTTCCCACAGGGGGGGTTGCGCAATCTAGCGCTCGGCCTGAAAGGAGTGAAATAAGATAGGACACCTTGGAGCACTCTGTGGGAAAACAGGTGGGCTGCTGTTCAAAGAGGAGGCTTACCTGGAGAAGGAACCCCCGACAGCGCTGGAGTTCTCCCTGAAAGCATTCAGAGGAGGCAATGGGGGTGTCGGCAACTAGAATACCTGCCAGCGCGTTGGTTAACTGGGTAACCCCAGCTAGCCGCTGGTCCAGGTTAGAGAGAGCCATTTCATGGCGCCCGATGGTCACCCCCTGGAGCCTCACGGCTTCAGTCACTGGCATTTGCTCCGCGGGGTCCATTTTTGGAGGCCGCGTACTGTCATGATCTGAGCTGATCAAAAAATAAAGAAAAAGGTTGGATGCCCAGTTGCAGAGCAAGGAGGCTTAACTTTATTAATATTTAGGCAGCACAGGGAAAAACTGCTATTTCGAGCGATTAACCAAGTGAGAAAACAGGAGGCACGACCACTGAAGAGAGCCGCTGATGGTGAGGAGCTCCATCGACGCCTAGGATCCTGATCCAATCCCCGACCCCTAAAACAGAAACTTAAACAAAAAACATAAGACTCACTGGCAAATATACCACACAAGGGCTTGCGCTTACTGCGTAACAAATGAGCCAGTCTGCCAGAAAAGGGAAAAAAAGGCAAACAATCAAAACCACAAAGGGATTTGTATTCCTAGTTAGCCCAAGATGTTACCAACTTGGACCCCCATTGATCTACGAATCCCTGGGGGGGTACCTGTGTCCCTAACTGGGCAGCCAGGATCCTGCAAAAGAGAAGCAGAAAGAAAAACCACCATGCGCAAACAAACTCACAAGCACATGCCTGACTCACCACCGTGGCAAACAAAACTTAACCTTGCCTGGGTTAAGCGCAGGGGGATATCTATAATGCTCAACCCAGGTGAGGCCAACGATTACTAATTGCGTCTCCTAGGCAGCGTTTTCTGATTGGTGGAACGATTAGTGCGCTACCTAGGAGATGAAGCCAGCATTTGCTGGCCGCCGCCATTTTGTGAGGCAAGATGGCGCCCTTGCCGGGAGTCAGGCGTCAAAATAGAAGTCCCAACCGGCGCCTAGTACTAGCAGGTACTTCAGTGGGGACACTGCACCAAACTCATAGCTCATCTAATATTGGTCAAGATTGTTGAATTAAATTGTAGGCACTTCTGATGGACTGGACAGGATGCATACAAGTTGGTTGCTTCCTTTTATGTCAGTGACAGAAATATAAGGCTTACTGGATTCCCTCTTGTTTCCATCTCAGCCTTGGTTACATATCTACTGTACCAGCAGATTTGGCTCTTTACTAAGGAAATTAGCATTGTGTCTAAAAACACTTGTTTTTTATTATGTGGGTCTAGTCATTATCACCCTCTTAATTAATCTCTAGATACAGGTCTATAACCATTTAGTTTTTATTCCATTTCATGCCTAAAGCCAATACTCTGTGGCACTGAATAGTTCATTCCTCTAAATCCCGTATCATTGCTGGAAGACCAGATTATACTGTCATACTAATAATGCTGTCTTTGGAGCAAATATAATACCTGGTAACCTGGGAGAGTTATGGGACTCTGTGCCCAGACCACATGTGCAAGTAATGTAAATAGATTGCTCAGTAGCATCACATTTTCAGCTTCTAAATGTTTGAAAACATATGTCCAGATGGTAGCACAGGTACCAGTTGAGTGTAGTCTAGGTTAAAATGCATTTTAACTTGATGTTTTTTTAAACTGCCATAAAACTGAAACACCCTTAACTAAACGGAAAAAACAGGATGAACACATTCACCTGCTGTATCTCGCTCTTTTTGTTGCTTGCTTGCTTTCTGTTTCTAAGATATTAGATATAATTTGTGCTATCAACACTCATAGAACCTGGACAGGATAGATCCGGGCCAACACATCCAGACTGCGAAACAGTTTCTTTCCTCAGGCCATCAGACTCTTGAACAATTTGACCAAACATTAACATATCCGCTGCTAGCATGTTGCACATATCTTTATGCACATCTTTGCACCTTTCCATTAAAACTATTCAGAAAGAAAACCAAAAAATAAATACTGCACAGAGCCCACTTTAGTTAAATCAAAGCCCTGATTAAAAGCCAGGTCTTGTCATTGCAAATTGCTGCAAATTTAATAGTTTTTTTAATAGGTTAAAATCAAATAAAGTATATTTTTTATTATCCTGGTGATTTTTAGTTGAAGTTATTTTTTTCTGTGGGTAGCACAGTGGCATATTTGTTAGCATGTTTGCTTCTTAGTGCTGGTGATTCAGGTTGAACTCCAAATCTAGGTGGAGTTTCTATGTTCTCCCTGTGCCTGCATGGGTTACCTGCAGATTCTCTAGTTTCCTCCCAGTTCAAAAACATGGATTCAAGGTAAATTGGCTTCCCTAAATTTCCGCCATATAGTGTGTGTGTGTGTGTGTGTGTGTGTGTGTGTGTGTGTGTGTGTGTGTCTGTGTGAGTGTACAGGATTAAGTGGAAGATGAATCATTTTTCGACCTGTTTTTTTTTTGTTTTATCCGTCTTTCAATCTAATGACATTGCTCAGCTTTACCTTTTATTGCTTGTTTTTTAAAGGCATTATGACTGCTGACACTGGCACGCTGGCACACTGGCTGTCAGCCTGCACTGTTCACTGGAATCTCATTTACCAAAGTGGTGCTGTGTTATGGAGATGGCTCATGTGCTGCCAAATAGGTGGGTTGTGATTGGTGTCTGATGCTGTAATCACATTGGCTGGCTTGCAATGCCAACTGCGGCACAGTCCACTGCGGTTTGGTACAGCAGCACTAACCTATGAAACGTACATCTTGTAGTTTAAATGCTCAGTAAATTTTAGTTGCCAGGGTCAGGCAAAGGGGAACACACACTCACACACACATACAAACATAGTTGGAAATAAAGGATGTAAAAATCAATGAATTAAATTTTTACAATTAGAGCCAAAAAAAGCTGGCAAAACTCTTTCATCGTTCAAGATACATGCCAAAAAGTTGTTCCAATAAATTAGACTGTGCACTTTAGTACAACTCTGTGAATGAGTGCTTGAGTAAGACTCTCAGACACCAGGTCATGCCCATAAATTAAATCTGCCACTTTGTGAGTTATAAAAGGATGGTCTGCTGGTGGAATTTACACCACTATAACTCTAGAACCAGAGTGTGTTTTGCAATAGGTACCGGTCTTTTCTTAATGCTAGCTAGCAAAAGACAGATAAATTCTAGAAGGCCACATGTACAACAGCATCCTTATTGCTAAACAAAAAATAAAAGAGTGAGAGAAAGTGAGTGAGAAAGTAAATAAAAGAGAAAAGTTTGTGGTTAAGGTTTTAAGTCTTGTAATTTCAGTTGATCATAATTAGATTGTAAGGTGACAAAGAACAAGATGACTGATTTGTGAAGACAAGACAACAAAATCAAGGATCCATGGACCCATAACTCATTCATTTTCCACCAGATAATTTTTTTTTTGCTCAATACTGACAGATATATGAACCACGCCTACCTTTTTGAATGCATGGCCAATTTGTTCTCTTTGGTCTTAATTCATAGATGGCATTAAATAAATGCAAAACTGAGACAGAGTTGATAGTACAAATGTCTGTTATGACACTGTCCTCCAATTTGACCGTTATTTTTTTTTCAAACCCACAGAGACTAATAAAGACATAAGCCATTCCCTTTTGTAATTATAACCATTTGAGTTCTTCTGAATTCTTTTTACAATATTTAAAAATAAAGGGCCTAAACTATGTTTAAACTGGTTTAAACATCAGCTGTGTGGGTGAGGCGTGGCAGACGTGGCTACTTGTGGACTGGCTCGGCGGCGTGCGGCCCTTTGTGGACGGGCTCGGCGGCGTGCAGCCCCTGGACGGGCTGGGTGGCGTGTGCACATCCAATACGCCATTCCATAGCCTCCACCTCGGGATCACCATACTGCAAACAGAACAGATATACCCCCACAGCCAGACCCAAAGACAGAGCAACAGAGAAATATGACACGGGGGAAACAGACTGAACAGGGGAAACAAAGGGATCGGGCACATTCACGCCACACACATACTTACCAAACTTCCGTAACGCACCCTCACAGTGCGACTCCGGCGCGGCGCGCTACGACTCGGTCTTGGACGCTGCACGAAGGGGAAGGGGGAGGAAGGGGAACACAGAAACTAAATACTTCAACAATCAACGATCACATGCACAAAAACAAACCAATGAACAAAATGAGTTAATTAACTTAATGCCGAATGCGAACACAAAAACTAATTAACCAAAATAAGCCCTAGGCACCTGTTACAACCATCTTTTAAGCAGGACTTAAATGCACCAGGTCCGCCTCCAAATGAATTTAAAGATGATATCTTATTTGTGACTGGTTAAGTCAACATTAAGGATGCACTGTTTATTGTTTTCGGCCATTTTTAATTACAGCAGAGACTTTGTAAAACTACAAACTGTAATTAATACATGTTATTAATTATTTTCTTTTTAGCTCCTGGATCAGCGGGCTCTGAATGCCACAGCATCTTCAGAGATTTTTTTATTTTACATGTACCATGACTAATCATTGCTATAAATAATGTCATCTAGATAGGTCACACATATACCATGTGAGGGTGAAGGTTTTTTTTATTATTAAACTAGATACTAGACATTTTTGTAGAATATGCATTAGAAGATATTTTATTAAATTTTTGAACACTTATGTTAAAGTGCCTGCTGGATTGAGTTGGAATGTCTATGTAAATGGTCAACATCATATTACGTAACACTTCAATTAACAAAGCTGTTGATTTAGAAGGATAAATAAAGAAAGAAATGCCACATTACTGGAGAAGTAGTGAACCATGTGTATGTTATTGTGTGAGTGTGATTGTAACTTGAGGTCTACATAACCGAACCTTATTTTCAACTTCTAACACTACCTACAAGAAGTCCCTTAAAAACTCCTGAGTAACATCTAATGCAGCAACAATAAAAGAGTTTTCTCGTGCTGCATAATAATGTGGTACTCCAGCTGTACACTGTCATTAAGGGATGAGTATGTAAAGTGGTTAGGGTGGCCGAAGAAATCATTGGGACTGACCTCCACAACCTGGACAGTGTTAATGCCAGCCAATTAAAGAAGAAACTGAGCAGCATGAGCAGAGATGCAACAAAATATGACCAGTATCTGTTTGATTTGTTACAGTCTGGCATGTGGTACAGGACATATTAAAAATCAGCTTCCTCACAAAAGCTGTGAACTCCATCATACCTCACTGATTAATTACCACCTTTCTTCAGAGACTATCATGCCACATTTCGCACACAATTGAATATCATAATAATGTATTTATAACATATATTGCAATTTAGAATGTTATTCCTTATAGATTATCTCACACATTTTGTGCACACCTATGCAAAGCCACTTTACCTGTAGTGGCCAGGTGCCAGCAATTACTCATTAACATTCAACTGACAGGTCACGTATCGGCCCGTGCACCGATGTTGCACCATCACTAGGGGGTGTGACATTTTTTATTTTTTTTTTTACAAAAAAAAAAAAAAAATGTGAATATGGGCATGTAAAGTAAAATGTACATGCCTATTTGAACCTTTGAACAATAATTTATAGATGTGCTAGGTCTTTACAACCTGCACATATTTTG
The DNA here is from genome assembly GCA_019802435.1 of Corydoras maculifer. Lineage (NCBI taxonomy): Eukaryota > Metazoa > Chordata > Actinopteri > Siluriformes > Callichthyidae > Corydoras > Corydoras maculifer. The sequence goes on from JAFMOD010000374.1 coordinate 1,183,755, forward strand.
GAATGGCTAGAGTCAACAAGGGTGTTCATCGAGAAGGACTCACACACACACACACACACACACACATTCTCATTAGAGTTGTTGAGAAGTTAGGCCTGCACTCTCAGTGGTGGAATAATGCAGTTGCATATGAGTCAGGCACCCAATAAGGTAATCAAACAGTGAAATGAAATCCTGAGGAGTGAAATCCACCTCCACATCTTAGTGCCATGAATTTTTCATCACCCTTCCACTGTGGTGATATTACCTCTGTGCCTTTAGCCTACCACTTAATTAAGCTCAGTTTTTTTTTATTAATAGTGTCATCCTGTGGTCCACCTGCTGCCCAACAAAAGCACATTCCAAATAAAGCTGCCCGAATCATTACAGTTCTGGATTCACCTCAAAGATTGCATCCTCAAGGGATCATTCCTCTTCCAAATAACAACATTTCTTTGGAATGCCTGACTTCTAAAACTTATAAGATGCATTTGTGTGCAATATACTGATTTTCTTGAACCCAACAGCTTAGTTAGTGTGCAAATATTTTGCAAAAACATATATTTGAAAAAATATATATTTAAGAACTTGTCTGTTCTTAAACAAGTTAACTAACCTGCCCTGCCATGTGACAAAATGTCCAAGACATTCTGGTAAATTAACCAATCTGAGGACAAATTAAGACAACACCAATCCCTCATGGCCCCAAAAGGGCCTATTTTAGATTTTTTGTTCTATAATTTTGCTAATAAAGTTTCTACATAAAACTTTGCATTACACTAATATGTTTCAAATACTCACCTGTCTAATAATATTGCATATAGTGTGTTAATTTAAGTTATAGCAGAAGACCATAATAAACAGTGGAAGGGATGAGAAGCATGCCAGCTGGGATATGATAAGGTTTGTAGGGATCACTTTCATATTCAAGGTATTGTTTACTGCCATGTAGTTGTGTCCATCAAGCCCACATGTACCAACATGCTGTGCTTTGTGAAAACTACTTGTTTTGTATAGCCACATGTGTATTTTAGCCACATTAAGGTCTGCTTAATTTTCCCCAAGTTCAAAAAGCTCTTTAACCCCAGCACATTAAATATTCTGTCTGCACACCTGACTAATTAGCATGTACAACTGTACCTCACTCAGCATACAAAATGAAAAAGTGGAAACAGTTATTTTTTTTCATTTAATGAGTTTTACTTACACAGTATTCGCACTTTATAGTTTTACAATTACAACCAGAAATTAGGAAAAAATAAAACAATATGGAAATGCATTGTGAGAAACTGTTTCTAACATAAACTTTTTTTCTGACACTGCAATCCTGACACCCCTATTAATAAATGTTCATTCCTTTATTTATTTCTTGCAAAACATTTTGAAATTTTTTTTAAAGCATCTAAAACATAATGATGCCTTTTTATTACACGTATGGTCTGGTGTCTTAAAGACAGCATGTGTTGTAATCTTATCTCACTGTGCTTGCATTAATTCTGCCAATATATTTATTCATTATCTTCTGCTTAAACCGCTACTATAGTCGTGGGGGGATTCCCCATGCCCATCCAGGGGAGAACGTTTCGGTCGCTGGGCAGGTACACTCTACACAGGGCACGAATCCATTGCTGGGCACACACTCACTCATACAGACACACACTATATAGGGGCAATTTAATAATGATTAACAATTCACCCTATATTCATGTTTTTCCACTTCAGTAGACTAAACCTGTGTTTTGGACTAAAAGCCCACACGGACACAGAGAGAACATGGAAACTCCACCCAGATCGGGATTTGAATCTGGATCCCCAGCGTTGAGAGGCAGACGTGCTAACCACTAAGCCACTGTGCCAATACATAAATGTAAAATATCTTTGCCAAGGGCACTATCAGAACCCTATATCATGATAGGCCCTGACTTTGGAGTTGATGATATTAATCAGGTGGTCTTTTTTGTCCTATTTATGCATCTTCACCTCTAATTTCTTCTGTGTCCAATTAAATACAATAATTGTATTTAATAATTCATTCATTCATTCATTATCTTTATATTTCGCTTTATCCTATATTAGGGTCGCGGTGGGGGGGTTCCCCATGCCCATCCTAGGGAGAACGTTTCGCTGGACAGATACACCCAGGACAGGGCGCCAATCTATCGCTGGGAACACACACACACAAACACACTCGGCAATTCGGAGAACTCAATTGACTTGATCCATGTTTTTGGACTGTGGGAGGAAACCGGAGAACATGGAGGAAACCCACACGGACACGGGGAGAACATGGAAACTCCACCCAGATGGGGATTCGAACCGGGAATCCCTAGTGCTGAGAGGTAAACATGCTAACCACTAAGCCACCATGCTGCCGTATTTAATAATGTAAAATAATAATAATAATAATAATATTAATGTCAAATTATTTATTTAAACATTTAATAATAATGTCCAATATCTGTGAATCCAACATGCCATACTATATCGGATGTGCTCATTTGCCCACTTAAATTGGACGAACTGCAGTCAGTGGAGTACCCGATAAGGACAAAGGGCATGCAGAGCTAACCTGAACTGATTTCTGACAGTTTTTGTAGGAATCTTTTGGTTATACCATCTGATTGTTGCATCAGCTGTTCAAATAGGTGGTCTGAGATGATCTTTGATGTGAAAATGCTGGATGTGGAGGTCCTGGAAAGGTCTGGTCGGTGCTTGTGAGGGTGGTTGGATGTACAGCCAAATTCTTAGAAATGCCTTTGGAGATGGCAGATGCTAAAGAAATGAAAATTCAATAATTGGGCAACACTAGTAGACATGCCAATTGCACGCTGCCTCAAAAGTTGATATCTGTGGCATTGCACTGTGTTATAAAACTGTGCACCTATGTAATAATCATGCTGTCTAATCAGCTTCTTCATGTTCATCTGAAAGTTTCCTCCCACAGTCTAATATTGTGGATATAAAGTGTGTTTGTTTGAGTTTGTTTGTGAATGAGTATGTGCCCAGCGATAGATTGGTGTCCTGTCCTGGGTGTATCTGCCCAGCGCTGAAACATTCTGCCCTGGATGGGCATAGGGAACACCCCCGCAACCCTAGTAGAAGATAAAGCTGAAGATAAAGGATAGATGGATAATAATTTTGTGTGCATTGATAAAAGTCTTCTCAGGGCAAATGAGAACAAAAACAAAAGTGTTGCAATTACATTTTATGTTCAGTAGGTGTACAGTTCAATCTAGCATTTTAATGCTTGTCCGTCTGTATTTCTCTATTTCCCTCTCTCATTTCTGTATGAAGATTGACAGCTATGGGTCTTTATGCTCTGATGAAGGCAAACAGCTGAGGATTTTGGGGCATCTTCTAAAAAAGAACCCATTCCAATAGACACAAGCTGATGGAGGCCAGAAAAAGACTTAAAAGAATTAAAAAGGTATGTGTGTTTAAGAGAGAAAGAGAGAGAGAGAAAAAGAGAAAGAGAGAGAGAATGTGTTAAGCACTGTTAAGGATCGTATTATGGATGGCATGGTAATTCTAGGCTTTAATTTGGAGTCATTTCTCCAGCTTTTCGGGAACAGAGTTAAAGATTTAAGTTGAGTCCAAACTGCCCAACACAAACACACACACACACACACACACACACACACACATACACATATACACACACACACACACACACACCAACACACTAACTCATGTTAAACCATACCATGATAAAGATGCAGATAAGTCATACTTATACATCACTCTCTTCTCAGCAGTTCACTGTACTTTATCTCCCTCTTTACTGCCAAACAAACAAACCTGGGTTTCTCACTTTACCTCCCATTAAGAAATATGGTTTAGCATTCTATTTATGCCACATTTTTCTGCTGCCACTTGGGCTCTGTCGGGTCACTGTTAAGTGACTGTATTCCCCCTGACACTACCTGCAACAAAGTGTGATTCGTCTGTAGGTATCCTTTATGCGATGAAGTCATCAGAGCGAGGTGTTATCCAAATAAAGGGTAAAAGCTTCACCTCATAGAAAAAAGGAGAGCCATGGACTCCTTTCCAATGGTGCTGTACTTTAGTTAAGAGCTTGCGGCTGATGTGCAGGCCTCCATTTCTCTAAGCTCCTCCATTTCTCTTAGCTCCTTTCTGTCTAATGCATCAGTCTGCAAAATAAAGTGTAAAGTGCAAAGACAAGAGAATGCAGAATCAAGACCACCACATATTGCAGCTTTCATTTTGTAAAGAGACTGCTTTGCTCCATAAATTGGACATGCGCTTACCTGGAGCGTACCAGTCCTAGTTGACTAAGTGACCCAGTCCATTTTGACCAGCTCTGCAATGAAATTCTGAAAGGTTTTTGAGATGAGAATCTGTCTCCATGACTATAAATAAGAATGGACACACGGCATAATCTAGACCACTACTTTTTACCTGGCAACGACACACAGTGGTAACACACATCTGACCAAACATGGCTCATTATATAGGTTTTAGGTTAGGAAGTTTAATAAGTTTTTTTCAGAAAGGGATCCACAGTGCCCTTGAAGGCAATCCTTCCTAGCTGGTCTAGTTCAGGTTTGCATGGTCCATAATGGCACAGTGAGTTTTGTGCAATGTCAGATGAGCAAGCACCAGGCTTAAAAAGGGAAATGGGGCAGTATAGTGAGCTGGTGATAATATGTAAAAACAAAAAAATATCTGTAAGTCAGTAAGGAAAGTGTCAGATCTGTAACGAAAGTATTAGAACCGGAGCAGTGAATCGAGCCAAAAAGTTAGAGCTCTGCCGAGGTACACTTTGTGTACAAAGTTCGATCCTGTATTCTTGTGTCTCTTGTTTCTTATTTTGCAGATTGGCTTTTTCATTTAGAGAAGCCTTTCATTTAGAGAAGCCTGACCGACATTCGACCTACATTGCACTCCTTGCCACCAAATTCATACTAGTCAGATGTGGCCAATTCCCTTTACCAGAAGGGGTGTTGGTTTCAGGTGGAAATCTTAACATGAAGCTGAAGCATGAAGGGAGAGTGACGTGGCAAGTAAGACAATCTAAAAGAAAGGCGGAGCTGGGAAATCAGGTGAAGTGATAAATTCTTTTAGCCCCCACATAGATAATCCAAAGGGGAATAAAGGGTTAATATTTTAACATTTATGGTTGTAACATTTTTTTGTTGTCAATTTTAGTCTCTAATAAATTAAGATCACTTTTTAAAAAGCTTATTTGTCAAAATATTAAAAAATGAAATTCAAATAATTTAGTAGATTTAGAGTAGATGATTTGCATGTATTAAAATAGTTTAATCCTTTTTAATTAGATTTAAAGTAATTGTATATTTTGATCAGAATTAGAAGTGCCTAGTTATAATTTTATTCAGAAAATGACAGTTATAATCATTCACATAAATAGTTTTTACACTGTGAGGAGCTTTTTTGTGTCAGCCAGAGAAGGCTCTACTAAAATGTTAATATTGGTGGCACATATGCCATTTTATATGGCAACAAATTAGTTGTATATAGTATGTAAGCACCTCTGCTGCATTCCCTTTCATTACTGTCTATAGAGGGTCACAATTCATGTGCTTCCTTCATCACACATGCATGGACAACTGCTAATTATATACAATAAAGCCACCACTATATGCTCAAAGCTGTTAAATCTGCAGTTGTCCAGCATCCTGTTTCAATGGCAATGAGAAGGCTTTCAGTCCTTGAATCATTCATTTTTAAAGATGTGAAGTTGAATTTGTGTCACAAGCCATGCTGAATACGATTTTGGTACTCTGTGCTTGAATGATTGTGGGAAAGCTCCAGTAAATTACGGTACACACATTAACATACATGTACACAACTTGGCTCAATTGTCATGTCTCCTAGTACCTTGTATATTTTAGATTGTGGAAGAAAACAGGAGCTTTTACAGGAAACCATACAAACATGACCCAGCCAGGATCAAATCCTGCGCGTGCTGTTGTGCTGTTGATGCACCACCCTTTTATCACATTAAACATATGAATATCGAATATGGCCAATTCTTTCCGTCATGCTGGAGACAACATTCATCTTAAACACAGTTGTAAAACACTGTGTAAGAAATTTTACCATATACCAAACTTATCTAATTCTCTTAAGTGGTTATAAATGACTAGATGGATGTATATGTCAATTTAAGTGCATTTTCACAATTCAGCAACATAGGCTAATTTAACATTTAAACATGAACCGAAATGGATTACTATTTTGTATGACTTTATTGTGCCAATAAATTGCCCTTACTTTGCAATATATATTTATTTGGAATAATTCTACACACTGGTGGAATCTGATATATTATCTGGTTATGCAGTACTGCCCATATGTGTTGTAAATATCATTTGTGATTCCCCATCTCTTCTAATCTTATTTTTTACTACCATTCTCTCACATTTTGGTAAATGTCAGCACAAGCTGCCACGTTTCCCACATGGCCAGACCTGCCAACCTCATCACCTTGGCAACCTCTCTCTCACTCCCCAAAGACCAAAAGAAAGAAGCGAGAGAGGAGAATAAGAAAAGAGCTTTTATGTTGCCTTCATCCCCCTGGTCCCCTATTCAATTCACTCACACACAGGAACACACACAACAGTGACCTAACTCAGACCTGCAGCATGTGTGTGTGCTCCCAGACTCTGCAAAAAGCAGTGGAAAAAGACATGTGGGCACACACTCTGCAATTTAAATGACTTTCCTGTGGTGTATATGCTTTTCGTCGCAAAGATTTGTTAAACTGTACACCATAAAACGCCAGTATTTGCACCATTAACCTGTACTCACCGTTATGATAAAGTGTCTGAAGTGTCTATAATGGTACAGGTAACTTCCAATGCTCTGTGCTGGTAAGAGTTAAGTTAGCTAGCATACACCCACTCTTTCATGTGAAAACAAAATATGAAAAATTCAAGTGTCTTTAAGAAATTTGTCACATAGAAATTTGTCACACACATCAGATAATTACACATAGTAATCCACAAATACAGTATCCAGACACCCCTTTTAATTAAAAACGTCAAGCAAGAAATCTCCAATCATTACCTTTATTAAAAGCACATTTGTTATATGCACACTCTTAAGAATAAAATGATCAAGTACAGGGAGCAGACAGAATGGCTTAACTGTCTGCAAACTGCCAGGAGATGAAAACACTTCAAATAGTTTAAACAGTAAGTAGCCAAACTCACTAGTTTATAAGTTCATCTTAAATTATGAACAATTGTAATTTAAAACTTAATATCATATACCAACACGACGGCCATTATAATAATTTTAAATTATTTCAAGTATAATTGTTTAAATATGCATGCCATTAATTACCGGTCATTAATGCTCAAAATGGAAATCCACTAGACACATTTTAATCAGCTTTTAAGTTTCTTAAGTCCTATCACTAAGGTGCAACACATCACTGTAATTGTACCTTAGATTTAATTTTGGCACATAGTTTTATTATCAATATTATGATTAATCAGCTGAATGACAGCAACACATGCTTTCCCAACTTTATTATTGTACAACATTTTTTGCTGTTTAACTATCCTAAATAAGTCAATGTAATACTATTGCTGTTTTCTATACTTTGGCTTTCAGCAGATACCCACATGAATAAAGTGTACCATACACTCTAGAGGTAAGTACAATGTACACTGCATTCTAGTGGTGAGAACTGGTGGAAATGGCAAGTAATGTCACCAGACTCCATCTTGTGGTTAGTGCCAACTAATGGAAATAAACTATTGACATTGCATGAAAGCATCACTCCCACATTTCACTGATTTGACTTCTATAAAAAGACCTCTATCCATTGACTTTGTACAAGTGATTTGACTAATTGTGACTGTGATATGATAGTTGTTCAAATATAGATAATACATATATTTTTTAACCCTCAATTCTCCTGGAAGTTTTGTATGACAAAGTATCTAGAGTTTAATCCCGTTAATGCAATCGTTATTTATTTATTTATTTATTTATTTATTTATTTATTTATTTATTTATTTATTTATTTATTTATTTATTTATTTATTTATTTAAGAGTTAAAATAAATAAATAAATAAATAAATAAACAAAGGCTAAAATCTTCTGGATAGTTTTAAATTATGAGTCTTAGGGGAGTTGGGTAATTTGGTATCTCATATTCACAAACCATCATGTCTTTAGATTATTGGAGATAAGTACCTGGTTTATGCTTTAAGAGTTTGATTGATGACTCAAAGCAAATTTTGCAGTTGATAATCTAACAGTACATACTATATTTAAATTAATTGTATAAACAAATTAATATATACATAAATGCAAATCAAGCAGGGCTTTGTTACACAGTTATGTTTTGTACAGTACAATGAGAGCTCGAGTGCTTTGTGTTGTTTTGACTTTCATCCAAGCTTCATTCCCTTTTCTCAGCTGGTACTCCTGGCTAAATTTAGCCAAAGTTTTTTGAGTAAAGAGGTAACAGTCTGTCACTCTAGCTAGTAGAAGTAAGAAAGAGATAGAGAGAGCGTGTGTGACAAAGAAATGTGTATCATTGTAAAGCAAAACAGGACATCTATGATTCATCTAACCTTAATACAACTTCTCCAACCATGTTTTTCCTTCAAGTATTTCTTACAAACACGTACTTTTATTTTTTTTAATATAAAGAGGGCTCTAATAATACATGTTGCAGCAATTCTGGGGCTTAATGCTGATTGTTAAATAAAAACATCTCAGGGTTGTTGTGGAGGACTTACAAACTGCACACTAACTGCACAATGTGCCACAGTGCTTACCATAAATAGTGCAACAGAGGAAAAATAAATCTGTGAGTGGGATCTTTCAAATGAAAACACATTGTTGATAAGAAGATGGTTAATTATTACACTTGTTTTAGCTGACAGAGAGGGTACAGTAACAAATATAGCAACTCATGGGTCAAAATTACGGGTCAGGGCATTTTCAAAACTGAAGCAGGTGTTCTTATTCTGCAGTGGCCAACATCTATTGAAAGTGGCTCAAGGAAATAACAGTGAAAAACCAGCAGCAGGGTAATGCGTTGTCAAAACTCATTGATGCAAAGGGAGCAAATGCTGGCCTGTATGGTCTGATACTGTTGCATGAATTGCTGAAAAAGTTAGTGCTGGTTTTGAGAAAGGTGTAGAAAAGGTGTAGAAAGGTGTCAGTATACACAATGCTGAACTGCAAGGAATGTGGGTCCTGGAAGAGGACAACAGCCTTTACCACACAAAGTGTTTTAAAAATCAATCAGGTAAAAAAAAATGTTAAAAAATTACATTAAATTTGTTATAATGGCAAAGTCCTGACCTCAAATCAATAAAAATGTCATTGAAGGACGTAAAGCAAGCAGTTCATGAGAGGAATCCTGCCAACACAACAAAGCTGAAGCTATTATTTATTGATGAAAGGTGGTAAAATTTCTAAAAGCAAATGTGCAGGACTAGTAAACAATTGGTTAGTTCCAGTTATTGCTGCACATCGCACTAGCAAAATGTTCACATACAATTTGCACTTAAACATATATAAATAATGGACCATTTATAATATTTTTGTCACAGGTGCCTGGGGCACCTGTCCCTCATTTGTGTTACTCATTGTCTCTGTTGGGTAATTGGTTTATTTTGTGCACGTGACCGGGTGTTTTTTGTATTTAGTTTCCGTGTTCCCTTACCCCCGTGCACGTCTTTGTTCTGGTTATATCCCGGTGTTAGTCCCGTTTGTTTTGTTTCCCCTTTCCGTTGGTGTCCCTACACCATTTTTAATTAACAAATCCCTGTTTTGTTTTTATCCCGGTGTCTCCAAACTTTCCTTCCGCGTTTGACGACGGTACTGCACTGCGCACTATTCCCGTGCAGGCTATATCCATGGGAGCGATTTTTCCAACGTACTGGCGTGCGCATTCGTTCCCGCACAGCCGATTCCCTGGAAACGCTCCTCAGGCGCAAGATGGCGTACGCAGTTCTCCCGCGTAGCCGATCTCCCGGGGAAGATGAGCGGGTGCTAACAATTTTAGTTTTATTGTATATTTTAGTTTTTGCAAGGATTTCCAGTGAAGTTTAAGGTTACGTTTTATAATGTTGGGTAAATTGAGTCGCCTGTGCCACTACAGCAAAAATAATAAAAAATAAAATAAAATAAATGGAAAAGGAAGGACCAGTAACTTTTAACTAAATCAATATTAGTAGACTGAAACTCACAACCACAAATCTGAGTAAAAGGATGCAAGTTAAACCAAAAAAACAAGATACAAGACACAACATACACCTCTAAGACTGTGCATTAGGTGTATGCACACTTTAGCTAGTGGTGAGTACGCTACACATGTAAATACTACAGTTCACCTGTTTCTCTACATTTTCTCTACATTTTCTCTACATATTTTGCAAGTAAAAATGGCAGATTGGTGGCTTACACTGTTGATTCATAACAACAGGGTACAATGCTTGAGTATGTTTACTCCAGGGGTTTTAATTTTGCAACATTCTAAACTTAAATACAAGTGACTTGTGGTTTAGAATATACTGTAGATAATGCATTATTAAACATAGGGTTAAGGGTTTTAATACCAGCAATGCCAAATTGATTATTTTATGGCCTTTACTCTTAACTAATCTTTATTTAAATGTGTTTGCTTTATTGGATTCAATTGAATTAAGCTGATCAATTGCTTAGTATCTATTCCATGATCAAATGATTAAGAGCGCTACAGAGCCCAGGGAAGCCTATTTTAAGAAGTCCTCCCAGATGTCTTTTTTAATTATGCCCTTTTTTACAACTATATGTACATAACTATTTTTTAACTCAATGCACCTTTATCATTCACCTTAATTTTAAACAATAGATATGCCTTTCCCTGTCCAGCAGGAGCTATTTATTAAGAACACCACTTTTTTAAACATGTCTTAAGGTTCATGGTTTTATGACTGAAAATGACCACATCCAAGATCCCAATTTTGAGATGTGGCTGATTTCAGTAGCTGCAGGTCATACCTAATGCATCTTTTTGTTTGATTTCCCTGTAACTCTTTTATTTGTGTATATCCTGCGAGACATTTACTCTATGTGCTTTGAAATAAATATATCTCTAGCATTCGGTAAATTTTGTTACCATTGAGTTCTAAAATTTCAAAATGGTTTAAGATGCAACTCATTACCTTTGCTTTAATTATATAGATATTTAAGGATATTTGATATAGAAATTTGCCTCCTACTACTCGTGTGCCTGACAAGTCCAGCTGGGTAACAGTACATACAGAAGTGAGTCCAAGAGACAAAATGGCAAAAGTAACAGTTTAACAAAAATATTCAGTAACATTTAGTGGTGCATATTATGCGAATATTGTTGACCTATTAGTTGGCCATTACTTGGTTCCATTTACCATCATTTGATATTTAATAAAACCACTTGTTGGTTTGTGCAAACCCCTGTTTCTAGTCAATGCAAGTGTATATCATCATCTTAAATAAACCCTTTCTGCTCCTCTTATAGTTTCTTCAACATCAACCAAACCTTTATCGTTTTTATTTATTTGTAGTTCCTGTTTAGAGTATTACTTTTAGAAATAGCTTTTTTATATACAGCACAACCCGACGCCAGCATGCACATAGTGAATAATAATGATTAAGAATAAGTGCTTTTTTAGTACATAATTCATTTGAAAACCTGCTTTCTGGTCTGCAGCCTTAAAGTAGGTATTTAAATTCAGGGGTTGGACTTTCTGTGATGCATTAGCATATCAATAGGAGCACACCGCAGGGGAGCGGGGGATTGACGCACATACGCGCACGGCGTAAAAGTACGCGGCTTTAGCCATTCTAGTGGGTTAAGGGTTTTAATCCCAACAATGGTTTCATTTCAGACTTGACAAAGTCTTCATCTACTGAAACCACATATGTACTCACTTACTCACCAATGCCAGGTATGTTACAGTACCAAACCAGCACTTTGACCAAAATGGAGCAAAATGTAAACGCCCAGACATATCAATGCACCACTCAGCTCACCCCAGCTCCAGCCCTACCTGAATGCTGCTGGTCCATGTTGAGGGCTTTTATACCAGGAAATATGTTGTCCTTAATATACCAGGAAATATGTTGTCCTAATCACTGAATCACTGTGCGTCATGTTTTACATATTGATATATACATTTCAGTCAGCCATTAATAGAAATATTATATTTGTCAAAACTTACGCCATTGTCTGGGTAAAGAGTAACAGGTGCATTAAAAAAGTTTAATGTAAGTCAAATTAAATGATACATTTCTCTATGCCTTTATCTAAAGTAAGTTAATATTTTAATACAGTTTGAAGTTTTGCACAATGGTTCAGTTACAAATATATATATATATATATATATATATATATATATATATATATATATATATATATATATATATATATATATATATATATACACAGTATTAATATCCAGATTACTACTATACTTTAGAAACACTTTTAAATGTAAGCAAATTGACAAGAATGCCGTCATAGTAAACAGTTATTTTATTACGATGCATTTATAACCAATTTGATGAAGTAAATAATAATGTTCGGCGGCACGGTGGCTTAGTGGTTAGCACGTTCACCTCTCAGCACTAGGAATTCCCGGTTCGAATCCCCATCTGGGTGGAGTTTCCATGTTCTCCCCGTGTCTGTGTGGGTTTCCTTCGGATTCTCCGCTTTCCTCCCACAGTCCAAAAACATGGATCAAGTCAATTGAGTTCTCCAAATTGCCCCATATAGTGTGTTTGTGTGAGTGAGAGTGTGCCCAGAGATAGAATGTCCTGGGTGTATCTGCCCAACGCCCGAGACGTTCTCCCCTGGATGGGCATAGGGAAACCCACCGCGACCCTAATAGAGGATAAAGCGGAAGATAATGAATGAATGAAAAATAATAATGTTCAATATGTATAAATTCTATTCTGAACATTGTGAAAATTTTTGTATCAGTTTTCTTCAACACCACTTGTCACAAGTTGTCTTAATTGGTTTTAATCAATTAAAAATTAAATATAAAGAGTATAACGAAAATCATACTAAAGGGCTGTAGAGCTGTAGCATGTATTGTATTACATATCCTGCATCCATATTTTTATATGACTATACTAATTTGAAGCTACTTCACCATGCAAAATGAAATTTGTGAGCTTTATGAGCTGTAAGTGGATAGTGAATGAGCTTGATTGATATTACATGGTCTTTCACACTACAGAATGCATTAATGTTTAATTATTAATGTTTAATTATGCAAATTATTCCTTCATTTATTTGATCACAGTATGTATTTAGACACAGTAAATATATGATGAAGTGATGCCATTCAGTTTTTGTAAAATTCCCAGCTTAGTGCATGGGCTATTTTAGACCATTGGCTGCATTTCTGTTGGATTCATTTTTTTTTTGCCATCACTTTTCTGGTAGTGGCTGTTGTTGCTGATGAGGCCAGGGCTGACCAAGCTTACTGCCCAGGGAAATTAGCCAGCTGGCACAGCAAGGCACCATGATTTTTCATATCAGACTGCTGAGATTGAAGAAAAGCCGCAATCCCTTAGTGGTTCCATAAACAACCTGGAGGAGGCAGGTAATAGCATACATAGCCTTAGCATAGCAAGTTTTTGGGCTGGTGAATGTTCTGAAATGCAGGCCGGGCATAGTGCACTGCAAAAAGTAACAAATCTCCTAGGAATCTAATAAAGCACCAAAAAAAAAATAAAAAAAACTGAATTGCACTCGGGATATCCACAGCACATTCAGTGCATGCTGTCTGCCAATAGAGATCATTACAATATTGATTATATATTCAAAGTATGTGAACACCTTACTAAACTTTCGAATTTTGGATAACAGTGACTAGAAAGACAAAAAACAAAACTGCATTGTCATATGACTGAAAGAGAACTTTTTGAACTTCATTGTAGCAAAACAAGGTCAGCAACAAACATTTACTGTTGCCTGTCCCATGTCTCTCTGTCTGATTTTCCCATTTTTAAATTTGTTGAACACAATTTAGGTTTGTGTACTGTCATGTACTGCCTCCGTGTGCTAGTGGTGAGTACGCTACACATGTGGGGATTCCCAGTTCGAATCTCAATCTGGTTGGTGTTTCCATGTTCTCCCTGTGTCAAGTTCAAGTTCAAGTTATTTATTTATATAGCGCTTTTTACAACAGTACATTGTCACAAAGCAGCTTTACAGAATAAAAAGCCTTTGAACCCCCAAAGAGCAAGCCGAAGCGACAGTGGCAAGAAAAAACTCCCTTTTATGTTGCTATTCAAGGAAGAAACCTTGGGAGGACCAAGACTCAGTGGGGGACTCATCCTCCTTGAGCGGCAATCACGTGGGTTTGCTCCGGGTTCTCTGGTTTCCTCCCACAGTCCAAAAACATGGATCAAGGTAAATTGAATGTGCTCCAAATTGCCCCATATAGAATTAATTCTCTCTTCGTGGCGTTCACCACTGCAAAATAGTGGAACGATCTTCCCAACTCGGTCCGTAGAATCACTAGGCAGTACTGAAAACACATCTAACAAACACCTGAAATATAGGGAGAAATATAAAAAAAAGTGGGGGGGGGGGGGGCAGCATCAAATAACAATCAGGTTTAATGATTTTACAGTGTAGTTTATACAGTGTACAGGTTTTCTTTACAACTACTTACTTGTGAGGTTCTCATTTGTAAGTCGATTTGGATAACAGCATCTGCTAAAAGACTAAATGTGAATGTAAATGTAATGTAAATATATGATACAAATTATTCAGTTTGACTGTATTCAGACAACTCAGTTGTCAATAATTCCACTGTGATTGTAGTTAAAGGGATGATTTAGTTGTGATTGAATTACCAGAATGATTTAGATATATGTCATGCAACTTGTGCATAAGCTTTTATAAAATGACCAATGCTATCATGAGCATAATTTCATGAACATACAATGACTGGCTTGTTTTCTCCCCTCAGTTCAGGCTTTGTTTCTGTAAGCAGCTGCACTATAAATAACTGACTGATTTATGCCTAGAAATAGCTAAAGTTAGTCATAAAACTGTCCCATAATACACTGCACCACAAATCCTAAAGTAGTAAATGAGGTAATGTAAGGGAGATTTATTGTTTACTTGCAGAAAGTATTAACATTGATTATGAAAATGTGGATTACTAACTGCATTATCGCTTTTACATTTCACCACATAGTAGTGTAGAGTAAAAACTGCACATCTGTAATGAATAAAATTGAATATAAATACACTTGCTTTGTTTACTTAACCACCAACATTTTAATTAGCAATTGATCATTACTTATTCATTCACAATCAAGTATTCTACTTTTTTCTAATTTTATTGGTCTACATATTTATTCAATGTAACTGTTTTGTCTTTTAACAAATTAACTCCTCATTCATTTAGTTGTGCTTCCATTCATGATTATTATTTACTTCATATCAAAATTAATAAATTAAGATATGTCCTATTATTCTATTACTTAATTCTGAAATGTTTTGTATAATTTTTATCTCCATTAATCTAACAGGGGACTACACATTTTTTGTTTATGCTCCTTTATATATTTGATGTAAATATTTGATGTTCTTTGAAATACCAATTCAAGCTGAACACAAAAATAATTTCTGATTGTTTGTATGAAACAGATTTTATAAAACGTGAGATTAATTCCTACTGACTGTAATGCATTTAAATGTTATGAGTTTAATTGAGCTATATGTTTTCTGCCGATTCAAGTAGCATTTGTAATGATTTTCTTTCATTGCAATGTCTTATGTAAGTTTATGTAAGTTTATCACTTACTGTACCAGAATTATCAGGAAAGAATTCCAACTAAAAAATGCAGAAATTGTATTTTTCAATTGACATGTTGCACTTCTGGGAGGCGCGTTGGCTTAGTTGTTAGCACGTTCGCCTCTCAGCACTATATTGGGATTCCCAATTCGAATCCCAATCTGGGTGGAGTTTCCATGTTCTCCCTGTGTCCGAGTGGGGTTCCTCTGGGTTCTACGTTTTCCTCCCAGTCAATTGAGTTCTCCAGATTGCCCCATATAGTGTGTATGTGTGCGTGTCTAAGTAAGTATGTGCCCAGCGATAGATTGGCGCCCTATCCTGGGTGTATCTGCCTAGCGCCCGAAACGTTCTACCCTGGATGGGTATGTTGAACCCCCCCGCGACCCTAATATAGGATGAAGCGGAAGATAATGGATGGATGGAAATGCACTTTATTGTGAGCTTGAACTAGTTTGTAAATCAGTCTGTAGTTTGGTGCTCAATAGTTGCCAAGGCAGTTTTTAGCAATTAATTTTTCAGTTTTCAGTAATGTATGAGTGATTTTAAAATAATTTTCTCACATCAGCAGCTCTTCACACTGTTCGTCATTTGTGATGGGTCAAAATGTCTGTGTTTTTCCAGTCTCAATAAGACCATATTTTTGAACTACACAACCAATAGTTTTGCTGTGGACAAATTCTCCAACTTGAGCTGTGGACCTTCTCCAGAGTGACCTCATGTCTGATTCTCTAATTTGTGCTCTACTTGCCTGGGCTGTCGATTTAGGAGGATGGTTATGACTTTATAGATTTAAACTTGTTCCATACTCCATACTTCCATTTTTGGATAATGGACTAAACAGTGCTCTGTAAAATTTTCTGGTGTATTCCTTAGTTGTTATGATGCCGTAGGTTTACCAATGTAGCTGAAACATTACTGTAGTTATACCACAAATAAACCAAGTGCCATATAAACCCAACTCTACTTCTACAGCTCTACTTATAGCTCAGACTGGATTATCAATTTTGACAAAGCCTCAGCCAAGTTAAAATTGATAAAAAGTTGCACAATTGTGTAAAAAAGAAAGTTGTGCACTACTGTTGTAATAAAAGTTATTGGTAAGTAAGTAGCATTTTGTTTTGCTTGCGTACTTGCATTCTAAATAAATTTAATTGTTTTTGTTAAATTTTGTGTTTGCAAGAAGTAATTTATATATATATATATATATATATATATATATATATATATATATATATATATATATATATATATATATATATATATATATATATATATAGTATATATATATAATATAACTATTAATATAACTACTAATATAATATTATTATTTTGAGTTTAAAATCTCTATAAATTAATTGTAAGTAATTGTAATTTGTAAGACAAAAAATAATTTGAGGGGATT
Organism: Corydoras maculifer; assembly: GCA_019802435.1. NCBI lineage: Eukaryota > Metazoa > Chordata > Actinopteri > Siluriformes > Callichthyidae > Corydoras > Corydoras maculifer. Next base: position 1,200,940 of record JAFMOD010000374.1, read on the forward strand.
TAGAGGCCCTTTTGTCTTTTAAAAGCTATTTTCTTATCCCTAGAGATACATGGATGAGAGTTATGAGACTTTTTGTCGTTTTTCTCCTCTCCAAAAAAAAACTGCATTAGCATCTCCTAAATGAATGTTGTCTTATCTGACAATTGAGCACTTAACTCTCGGTTGGACTTAACTAATCCCTGTTTGCTATTAAGAGCGACTGGACAATATAACGATGTTCACTTCATCATTACTTCATCAGAAGGACTTATCAATTAAAGTGTTTTCTAATAAATGTTGCTTAACTAAGGCAAAGAAAAGCATTACCACTACAGAAGATCCCTCTTTTAAACAAGAACCAGCTAATATTTAAATAGAAAAAACCTAAATACTGTAAACTGTACAGCTTTAGAGATTTACGAGATTTGTCATGATATCCAGTCTTCCTATAAACATAGGACGATCAAAATATTCAACATAGTCAATATTCTATGCTCTATGCTTTAAAATCACTCATTAAATGTGAATTCCTAATTGAGAAATAGAAGGTTGATGTATTTCACTTGTGGTTTGTCTGTGATAGATAAGATTCAAGAAGGGCAAGGCTGAAAACAATGGGAGAAGGAAAAATTCTCAGCTTACTTACAGTGTTACAGTGGTTACAGTGTTACTTATATATAGTTTTCTTGTGGCTGTATTTTTATCTTTGTCTTTCTCCCTATTATATTTTTAATTAAAAAAAATACAATGACTGAAAAAAAGTTAGAAAAGAGGACTCGAACAACAAGTCAGGTTTATATAGACAAGGGGTAAACATGTGACAGGAAAAACACATCAGATGACAATGAACATCAACATGGGTCTATTAACTAATTAACAAATGCAAATTAGTAAAACAGGAGTTGAAAAAGGACAAGAAGAACATGAACAAACATCTGACAGACTGTATTATCCCATCGATCCATTATCTTCCACTTTATCCTCTATTAGGGTCGCGGGGGGTTCCCCATGCCCATCCAGGGGAGAACGTCTCGGGCGCTGGACAGATAAACCCAGGGCAGGGTGCCAATCTATCGCTGAGCACACACTCACTCACACAAACACACTCTATATGGGGCAATTTGGAGAATTCAATTGACTTGATCCATGTTTTTCGGCTGTGGGTGAAAACTGGAGAACCCGGAGGAAAGCCACTTGGGGAGGGAGAACATGGAAACTCCACCCAGATTGAGGCAAAACGTGCTAACCACTAAGCCACCATGCCGCCATGTATTATCCCAATTACTTTATATCTTTACCTTCCCTATTTTCCCTTTGTCCTTTTAAAAGGTACGGAGTCCCTAAAGTGACATGGAAGAAAAAAAATATAATGCGAAATCTCGCAAAACTTTGTATTTATATTTAATATTTTATATCGCAAAACTAACGCGGTCTGCTTGCATTAAGTAGTCGCTTCAGGTGTCTCTCGTGTTGGAATCTATTAAACATAAAAAGACATGAATTGCATTATTTGTAAGGTTTTTGTAATACTTCGTAATGCTCTTTATTTTTGTCATGACATTTACTAATTCACATAGTTCAAACAACTGTTGAATGACTGCAGGGAACGGAGGGAATGGTCATTTGATGGCGTAAGTCCGGTCTGTCTTCAGATTTAGAAACCTACCAGTCCTCACTTGCCACTTTCTCGAAGGATGTAACTGCTGCTAAATCCTTGTTCTTCCAGTCCAAGGTAACATGCATCTCAGAAGCCCGCACCTTATTCAGTACCTTCAACTCACTACTTACTCCTCCCTCTCCCCCTCCTAACACTTCTCTGTCAGCTGATGTCTTTGCAACTTTTTTTACAGAAAAGATTGAGGGCATCAGCAAACTCTTTCTTACTCACCATCCCCACAACACTACATCTCACACATCCAGCCATCCAACCCTCTCCTCCTCCTCCCCTGTCACAGAATCTGACGTCTGCAAAATTCTCCTTGCCAGTAACCCAACTACTTGCCCCCTTGATTCCATCCCATCCCACCTTCTTCAATCCATCGCGTCCTCCATCACACCAGCTCTGACACACATTGTAAACTCCTCCCTCACGTCTGGGACTTTTCCAAATTGTTTCAAACAAGCCATAGTCAAACCCCTACTCAAAAAACCTACGCTCAACCCAAATTTGGCCGAGAGCTAGAGACCTGTTTCTCTTTTATTTTTCCTGTCTAAAACATTTGAACGTGTGGTATCCACACAGGTCTCCACATTTCTTAATCAGAACAATCTCCTTGATCCCAATCAGTCCGGTTTTAGATGTGGTCACTCCACGGAGACAGCATTGCTCTCTGTGATTGACTCACTTAAAACTGCCAAAGCCAAATCTCAATCCTCGGTCCTCATTTTGTTAGACCTTTCCGCAGCTTTTAAAACAGTAAATCATCAGATTCTACTGTCAACTCTAGCTGAATTAGGCTTTTCTGATACAAAACTTGAATGGTTTCGATCCTACCTCACAGGAAGGACCTTCAAAGTGTCATGGAATGGGGAGATCTCTAACTCTCACTAAGTATGCACTGGTGTGCCTCAGGGCTCTGTACTTGATCCTCTCCTCTTCTCACTATACATGACATCACTGAGCACGGTCATCCAGGCGCATGGTTTCTCTTACCACTGCTATGCTGATGACACTCAGCTTCATCTGTCTTTTGCCCCTGACGACACCACCATCTCAAATCGGGTATCTGCCTGCCTCATGGACATATCTGTTTGGATGAAGACCCGTCATCTCAAATTAAACTTAGAAAAAAACAGAGTTTCTCATTATCCCAGCTAAACCCTCAATCCATCACGACCTGACCTTCCAAATTGATGGCTCCACAATCTCCCCAACCGATTCGGTCTGGAACCTTGGTTTCACAATAGACTCCCACCTTCAACTCTCTGATCATATTATCAAAACTGCCCGTTCCTGTAGATTCCTCCTTTACAACATAAGGAAGATCAGACCCTTTTTGACTGAACATGCTACCCAACTGCTTGTTCAGCGTGTAATGCGCTACTTGCCGGTAGCCCAGCTTCCACAATCCGACCACTTGAACTAATTCAAAACTCTGCAGCCCGACTTGTGTTTAACCAGCCCAAGCGAACTCATGTCACTCCTTTACTCCCTCCATTGGCTCCCTGTAGCTGCTCGCATTCAGTACAAGTCACTGACTCTAGCATACAGAACCATTTCTGGATCTTCCCCCTCCTACCTTCACTCCATCTTTTCAAAATAAACTCCGACCTGTTCTCTTCGCTTCAGCGATGATCGCCGCCTGGCAATTCCACCTCACCGAGGAGCTAATTCGCACTCCGTGCGAATTAATGGTGGAATGTTCTTCCCGACTCTGTCTGTAAGGCAGAATCACTAAACAGTTTTAAAAAACTACTGAAGACCCATCTCTTTAACAAATACCTGTTGTAATAATAATAAAAAAATTAAATAAAATAAAAAAAGGGGGGGGGGGGGGCGTGTGCCGCGGCATCGAATAACATTCAGGTTTGATGAATTTACAGTATAGTTGGTTTTCTTCATGGCTTATGACTTGTGGTGTTCTCATTTGTAAGTTGCTTTGGATAAAAGCATCTGCTAAATGACTAAATGTAAATGTAATGTAAATGTAAATGTAATGATGAGACTGGGGTTCAGGAAGTCCCCACCATATATGGAAGGTCCATTCACACTCATCCACACACAGAAGGACATCCCACATAAGGGTTAAATACCGAAACAGGATCTTCGAGAATTCAGAGTTCTCTCATCAATCGCAATCATCTGCCATTGATATTTTTTCCTGAACACTTGTTTGTCTATTCAGTAAAACGTATTAAGTTCTTTTGGAACAAAGCCGCCGACTTATGACCGTTTTAATGGAACATAACACTCACTCACACTCACGAAAACCGTGTTTACGGGCAAGCACTGATTTAATGTCTTTACATCAATCCAATCACAAAATAAAGCTCAATAAAACTTTTCCACGGATGAACGTTCTCCATTGTGATCGTTTATTGTTGTTGACCCGGAAACTGACCTGAAAGTACATCAATTTATAATAAACTATGGCAAGATCTCGCAATAAATATAAATTTGTGATCGTTTATTGTTGTTGACCCGGAAACTGACCTGAAAGTACATCAATTTATAATAAACTATGGCAAGATCTCGCAATAAATATAAATATAACTATTGCGAGATCTCGCATTATATTTTTTTTCTTCCACGTAACTTTAGGGGCTCCGTAAAAAGGCATATGCAGTTCACATGGTTTAATTAATGTTCAAATGCACACAGAATTAAACTAGTAAAGTTAAGAATAAAAGACAAATCTACAGGTATATTATTTGCCAAATTAGAAAAAGCCTATAAGTAGCTGGTGCACTAATTGAAATAACTTTGTGCACTGACATAATATAAAGCCTGCTTTTTTTACTGTACAGTTTTGGCCAATCATAAATAAATGTGAAAAAAAATTCAATTCTTTGTTGTATTTAATACTTTGCTGGCATATGTTTCTTTTTCATTTCTTATGATGACCACATTTGTTTGCTCTCTTCAACAGCAATTATCACAGACCTTTCTTCTTATTTTTCCTGCATTGGATTTGTAAATTACAGCAAAGACTGTGAAGTTTTGACATTTTAATTCCTATAATATTATTAGCTAGGCAGCACGGTGGCTTAGTGGTTAGCACGTTCGCCTCCCAGCACTAGGGATTCCCGGTTCGAATCCCCATCTGGGTGGAGTTTCCATGTTCTCCCCGTGTCCGCATGGGTTTCCTCCGGGTTCTCCGGTTTCCTTCCACAGTCCAAAAACATGGACCAAGTCAATTGAGTTCTCCAAATTGCCCCATGTAGAGTGTGTATGTGTGCGTGTGAGTGTGTGCCCAGCGATAGATTGGCGCCCTGTCCTGGGTGTATCTGCCCAGCGGCCGAAACTTTTTCTCCCGGATGGGCATGGGGAACCCCCCTGCGACCCTAATATAGGATAAAGCGGAAGATAATGAATGAATGAGTATTATTAGCTATCCTGATCTTATTAAAATAAAAAACACTGTTGGTATCCATGAACTCCTGTTCATTATATTTGTGATTTTTTTTGCTTTTTTATCTCAAAAAGAATACAATAAAATAAAATGCAATATTGTTTTTCCATCACTTTTCTTTTTTTTTTTTGTGGTCTTGACATCTCCATGTGCTCTAAGGTTTATTTAGACTTGCTCTGTAAAGATGAACATTTCTTGAGGTAATTTTGCAGTGGGACTAGTGGTGCCAGAGCAGATCTTCTGTAGATGCGATGGATAACAGTGTGAAAGGTGACTAAAAAAGCCTGGAGACTGGGACACAACCATCTGCTTTTGTATTGGTGAGCATATGAACCAAAAGGAGCGCAGCAGGAGACCTCCTCTCAGTTTAAATGGACTACGTATGGCATCATATATCTCCAGGAAGGATCCATGCTGAGCTTTTCTCTTGCTGCCTGCATGCCCTTGGGCTTCTGAATAACACAAAGGTAGAAATTGTTATACATGTCTTAGACATGTTAATAATGGATAGGTTTTTTGATTAAAGGGAATGGAAAGTCCTCACCAGGTGATCATTGTTAACAAAGTAAATCAGTAACCAGTAAAACACATAATTTCCTTAACACACACACACACACACACACACACACACACACACACACACAAAACAAAACAAAACAAACAGTTGCTTCTCTGTTCTCTGTTACTCAGGTACAATTTGGGTGGTTTAATGTCAGCTCTTCAATATTCATGGCTGCTTAACAAACAAATAGCTTTAGTTTAACTGTGGAAAATAATATCATGTAATTAGGTCACAGCAGACTTAAATCTATTGCTTATTCGTAGTGTGTAGTTAATAGCACATCTTAAGGTTTCATTTAAAAGTTTTAAAAATAATTAAAGATATTGCAATAGGGCCTTGCCAAAGCATGAAACAAAGGAAAAGAGCTAAGATTAAAAAAAAAATGCAACATAATCATATACAGTATTAATTGTTATGATGATTATTCTGAGTAGTCACGCAGACCACAAATTAGACAACTGATTAACAGGTAGAGATTACTGTAGAGGACTGGAAGATATAAAAATATTGAAGCACCTATTAGAATTTAAGTGAAAAGGTAGTCACAGGAGTAACATTATTCAGTCAAGGTATTTTGAGTAAAACTTCCGAAACCCTCCCAATTTACCAGGTACTGGACCTTAGAAGCCTTATGCAGTGAGTCTAGTCAAGACAACATGATAAAGGCATTTGAAACCAGATTCAGTGATGGTAGAGATAACATGTGCATGCACATAACATGTGATTCCAACAGCATTGCATGAAACAGGGTGTAACCTTCAGTGTGGTAGTAGTTTAAGATGTTTAGTGACTTTGTTGGTGCAATTTAATATGTTGAAGGGGCCCAGGAAATTGGGAAATTAGTTTGTGAATCTAACTGACAAGGATTATCAAAATCAAAATACTTTATTAATCCCCTGAGGAAAATTGCAGCATATAAATAACCTTTCTCCTTTGACTCCATAGGTGCTGACTGGAAACCAATGGGGAAGCCCTGTTGGTTGGAAAGGGGTGGAACATCAGGAACAAAAGGACCACTCCAGGCAGCAGAGCGGGAGAACTGATGGTGGAGGCTGTGTCCATGACAAGCTGCTTGTGTTTGTTTGCCCCATTTTGTGTCTTATCACCTTAGCTTCTGTTTTGTGTTTTTGTACTGCTCCGTTGTACCTGGAAGGTGGACAGGGAAGTTTGGGTGCGCCTCTACATGTGCAAACACGTAGTAAGGCCTCTGTTTAGTTCATTAGGTTAGGGGCGGGTGCCACCAAGTGTATTTTTTGCTAGGTTTAGACCTGACTAGGCAGATTAGTACTTTTTGTTATTTTATTTTCTTTGGCACCGTCCACCGTTCACCTTCTCTGTGTGTGGGTATTTTTGGGGTTCTAAAACTGTAAGTTTCCTTTGTTTCTCCATTATTTGTGCACTGCATGTTTAACCTACTGTAAATACAATTCACCAAGTTTACACCAAGTCTGTCCTGTGTGTAATCCTTCCACCAAATCACCCACAATCACATGTCCACATGTCACCAGCGCCACAACCCCTAGCTACATTATGGGCTGGTTTGTAACAGCATACACATGTGCCTATTTATTTATTTATTTAGACAGATTAGTACCCCTTTAGCAGTTATTCTACTACATACTATGTAGGATGGATTGACTATTGATTTGCCTCTGATTTAGCACTAAACGATACTCTATGTAATAAACAAAAGATCTCTGATTCTCACATATGTCGGCCTCAGAATAAGTAACTATGGAGATGGTTGAGATAGTACTTTGTTGCCAAAAAATAAATAATAATAATCTACCATAAGGGCCATAGCACAGGTTTAAAGGTTATATAACTCATAACTCAAAACAAAGACAGAAAACAAGCCTTTAGTCTGGAGATGGAATGCACAATGGAATCAGTGGTATAATTGCCTTAATTGTATACAATTAGCCATAATTTGACGTTTGAAAAGAATCATAATTTTCACCCTGCTGTTGGGATGTATTTTTTTACTACATTATGTGTGCTACAAAGAAAATGTGCTAGTCACGATGGCTAAGAACTGTGCCTTTAATGCAGTTTATATTATTATGAGCATTTTACACACTCATTTTAGCAATCTGGTGATTTGTGCATTGCCGTTTGCTGTGTTTGTCAATAAACTAACTCTTCTGCATTGATGGGTTTTCAGACCAAATACATTTGATTTGTTTCATGCCCAAATAAGTCTCCAAAATAGAGGAATATGAGACATCTTTTAATTCAGAACTTATTTATCAATTGAAATACTCTTCTGGACTGACCTCTGTTTCATACCATAGTCTATGTAATTTACACTATTTAGTCAATATATGGTGATATCTTAAACTTTAAGAAAATTTGTGTTTTTAGGATTGAATGTTGTCACGGTTTGTTTTGGTCACGTGGTGTGGGTTGGGTTATGTGTTCATGCCCCTGTAATCTTGAGCACCTGGTTCTCATCACAATTGTTTATTTTTACCCTGCACTTCCTGTCTCTCACCGCCAGTTTGTCTTGTGCCACGCCTGTGCTAAGCCCTGACACTACTAGCTCCCGTTCTTGCCTTGTATATCTCGCCTGGTTTCCTAGAACCTTGTCGTTCTGTCTCTCTGTGTGTTTTCTGTGTGCAGTTTATCATTCTGCCGCCTTCACTCCGTCAAGTCCCCTTCACGCCGTCCCCTGCAATTGAAACACGACCCGCATTGACGTCATCACCCACTGCCTCGTGTATTCCTTTGTCCAGTGTTCTGTGCTCCTCCATGCTGTGTTCCCCTACTGTGGTCAATAAACATTGGTTCTGTTTTGTACCTCCGTCTCCAGCACTTGTCACTCCGAGTAGCGAATTCGCCTCGCCCGGTCATAGACCGCAACATTACAAACTGGCCAAACTAATGGATTCCTCGGAGCAACGCACCACCGGAGCGGAGCCGGCACAACCACCACCAGCCGGACCTCAGCCCGATCCACGCCTGGATTTGTTGTACAGCCGTCAGGAGGGATTGGCGGACCTGGTAAGCGAGCTGGTGCTACAGCTACGGACCGCACTCGCTTCATTGCCTGCTGCCACCGCATCGACGGCTTCCCCGATCAACCAGGTACCGAACCCGCCATCCGCGGACGTTGCACGCCCCGACGGCGCCGCCGTTCTCCCCGAGACTTATGATGGCGACCTTCAGCGCTGCCGCGGCTTCCTATTTCAGTGTGAACTGTACTTCAGTATCCGCCCTACGTGCTTCCCCACCGACGCGCATAAGATTGCCTTCGTCATCGGGCTTCTACGTGGCCATGATCGTACTATTAGATTCTGGGGCAGAGGAGAATCTGATAGACACAGGTTTTGCCAACCGCCACGGCCTGGTCATCTCTCCCCTAGCTAACCCCCTCCATACGTTGGCCCTGGACGGTAGGCGGCTGTCCCCCATCACACACCGCACCTCACCCATCCGGCTGACTTTGGAGGGCAACCACCAGGAAAGGATCTGCTTTTTGGTGTTCCAGTCCCCCGAGGCCCCTGTCATCCTGGGGTACCCCTGGTTTCGGAAGCATAATCCGCACGTTGACCGGGTCAACGCCCGCATCCTTACCTGGGGAACCGAGTGCCACTCGTCCTGCCTGCTCGCCGCTGTCCCCCCCAGCCACACACCTGCCCGGAACAGCGCCAACACAGTGGACCTCTCCTCAGTACCCAGCGAGTACCACGACCTGGGGGAGGTCTTTAGCAAAGACAAGGCCTGCCAGCTACCGCCTCACAGGGCTTACGACTGCGCCATAGACCTTCTGCCCGGGGCTCCGCTTCCCTCCAGCCGGATTTACCCACTGTCTCGTCCAGAGAGAGAGGCTATGGAGAAGTATGTGTCGGAGTGTCTCGCCACTAGTCTGATAAGACCCTTGACCTTCCCCGTAGGAGCCGGGTTCTTCTTTGTATCCAAGAAGGACGGCTCCCTACGTCCCTGTATTGACTACAGGGGGCTAAACACCATCACTGTCCCCTACAAATACCCTCTGCCACTAACATCTTCCGTATTTGAGTCTTTGCAGGGAGCAACCGTCTTCACCAAGCTGGACCTGCGGAACGCCTACCACCTGGTCCGCATAAGGAAGGGGGATGAATGAAAGACGGCGTTCAATACCCCCAGTGGCCACTACGAGTACTGCGTGGTCCCCTTCGGCCTGAAGAACACCCCGGCCTTGTTCCAGTCTTTGGTAAATGACGTGTTGCGGGACTTCCTGGACAGATTTCTACATGTCTACCTGGATGACATCCTGATCTATTCTAGGTCCACCGGCGAACACATCTGGCACGTACGACTGGTCCTGAACCGTCTGCTACAGGATCGGCTGTACGCCAAAGTGGGGAAGTGCAGCTTTCATCAAGGATCTGTCTCCTTCTTGGGTTTCATACTGTCCCCTGGGTCGGTGCGGCCGGATCCCGAAAAGATCAGGGCCATTGTCGACTGGCCCACCCCCACGTCTAGGACAGAGCTGCAGCGGTTCTTGGGGTTCGCCAACTTCTACCGGCGCTTCATCACGAACTACAGCAGCATCACGGCACCGCTCACCGCGCTCACATCCACCAAGGTGAGATTCGACTGGACCAAGGAAGCTCAAGACGCCATGGACAACCTCAAGACCCGTTTCACCTCTGCCCCCATCCTTATCCAGCCGGATCCCGCCAAACAATTTGTGGTGGAGGTTGACGCATCGGGTGCGGGAGTGGGAGCGGTCCTCTCCCAGAAGTCAGATGAGGATCGTCTGCACCCATGCGCCTTCTTCTCCCGGAAGTTGTCGGTGGCGGAGAAGAACTATGATGTGAGGAACCGCGAGCTGTTGGCGGTTAAGCTCGCACTGGAGGAGTGGCGTCACTGGCTGGAGGGGGCATCCCAGCCTTTTGTGGTTTGGACCAACCATAAGAACCTGGCCTACACACAGTCAGCCAAGCGCCTGAATTCCAGTCAGGCTCGGTGGGCCTTGTTCTTTGGTCGGTTCAACTTCACCCTCTCCTACAGACCCGGAACTCGGAACGCCAAGCCCGGCGCCCTGTCTCGCCTCTTCCATGATGAAGGTGAGGAAACCAACCCTGATGTAATCCTCCCTCCCAGTCGTGTGATTGCAGGTATCGCCTGGGAGGTCCGGCGAGTCGTCGAGCGCGAGCTGGAGAAGGACCCGGACCCAGGGCTGGGCCCACCTGACCGGATCTTCGTGCCCACCGCCGCTCGTCCGACAGTACTCAAGTGGGGCCATGAATCCCGCTGGGCCGGCCACCCGGGTGGGGCACGCACAGAGTAAATCATCAGGCGCCGGTTCTGGTGGCCCTCCGTGGCGGCCGACGTCTGGGAGTTCGTCGCTGCCTGCACCATCTGCGGCCGAAAAAAGACATCACATCAGCCCCCCGCCGGACTACTCCAACCGCTCTCCATACCTGGGCGTCCCTGGTCCCATATCGCCTTGGACTTCGTCACGGGACTGCTGGACTCTAAAGGTAAAACTGTGATTTTAACCATTATAGACCGGTTCTCCAAGTCTGTCCGACTAATCGCTCTGGCCAAGCTTCCTTCCACTTTAAATACCGCCAAAATATGTTTTGAACAAGTCTTCCGATCCGGAAGACTTGTTCAAAACATATTTTGGTATCCCCTCGGACATCGTCTCGGACCGGGGACCCCAATTCATAACCCAGGTATGGAGAGCTTTTCATAAGTTCTTCGGAACGGACATGTCGCTGACGTCTGGTGGCCACCCCCAGTCCAACGGGCAGGCCGAGAGGGTCAACCAGGTGGTGGAGACCACCCTGCGCTGCATATCCGCCCAACACCCAGAACGCTGGAGCGAGAATATCGCCTGGGTGGAGTATGCAATAAACACCGCACGCTGCTCCGCCACCGGGAGGTCGCCCTTCGAAGTAGCACTAGGCTACCAACCCCCCCTGTTCCCGGAGGACCAGTCTGAGATCCACGTCCCGTCCGTTGCCCAGCACATCCGCCAACCGCAAACGCCGCCTGGCCCCCAGTTACAAGGTGGGGGCAACTCGTCTGGCTTTCTACAAAGAACATACCTTTAAGAACAGAATCCCGCAAACTAAGCCCCTGCTTCATCGGTCCCTTCCCAATCACCCGTGTCCTTAGCCCTGACGCCGTCCGCCTCCACCTGCCCCGCTCCATGCGTATCCACCCCACCTTCCATGTCTCCCACATCAAACCTGTCGTCCACTCCCCGCTCAACCCCCCGCTCCCTGGGTCTAGTCTCTCAAGCTTTTACTGCTAACTCATACCATTGCTCATACTCTGCCATTGCTGTTTATTCATTTGCCTATGATCCTTTAAATAACTCTCCTTATCCAGCCATCAAATAGATGGCAGAATCTGTAAGCAGCACCGTGAATATGCCATATGGTTCGAAAGAGCCTTCTCCCCTTCTCGTAGTTTGTTCAGTCATTCCGAATCCTGACACTCTCTTACTCCAGCCAACCCTCAAGGTCACGACATGACCTCCGAGCCTATACCAACGGACAAGTTGAGAGAGCCAACCAGGTGATTGAGGAGACCCTTCGCTGCGTCACTGCTGAACACCCTGACCGGTGGAGCACATACCCGGCGTAGGTGGAATACGCCCTTAACTCTCTTAACTGTTCGTTCAAGTTATTTATTGTAACTTTTTACAACAGTACATTGTCACAAAGCAGATTTACAGTTTTAAAAGCCTTTAAACCCCCAAAGAACAAGCCGAAGCGACAGTTGCAAGAAAAAACTCCCTGTTATGTTGTTATTTTAAGGAAGAAACCTTGGGAGGACCAAGACTCAGTGGAGGACTCATCCTCCTTGATCAGCCGGGCAGCATCAACAGTGTAGGATACTGTTGTACAAATTGTGTCGAGATCAGGTGACTATATTTAACAAATGGAAAAACTCTAACTGGAAAACTATATGTAAGTCCATTAACCACACCTCAAGAGAAACGGACAAGAAAAGCAATTAGAGCTAATAATAAAGCACAACATTTAAGTAAAAAGTAATTAATGGACACACTGGCGTTCACTGGCAAATCCCCCTTCAAGGCCTCCCTGGGCTATTAGCTGCCCCTTTTTCCTGAAGAAGATCTATACCTGGCGGTTCCCTCGGTCACTTTTCACATGCAACTTTGTCGCCGGATCTGGAAATCCACCAAGACGGCCCTCATCAAAGCGAAGTCTGCCACCAAGCGCTCTGCCAATCGTCACCGCCAAACTTGCCAAAAGTAATGTCCTGGCCAATCAGTATGGCTCTCGGCCCGTAATGTTCCTGTGACGGACATACGGCATTGGTGTGTGCGAACTGCCACACGAGACGAAGCGTAAAGTAAAGAGATTTATTTAAACTACGAAAAGAAAACAAAAGTAAACCTGGCGCGAGGGCCGGAACAAAACAAACACAGAACAACACAACAATGCTAATAGAAATCAAGGCTACGGTACCAGAGGATGAGGAGAGAGGATCGGAATACCAGGAATGGAGCATGAGGTCAGCACACAGTAGATCAGAACAGGAGAAAGTTGTATTGGACACGGATACACAAGGTACGGTCAGACAATCTGGCAACGTGGTAGAGGAACTTGGGGGTTGGGGGGGGGGTACTGTCAAGAGCCTGCCTTGCCTTTCCCTTACTCCACGCCTTCATTCCCTAATACCTCGCAATACCTCCACCTGCAGGCTCATTCTCATTGCAGCTTTCATAAGCCCTCTGAATCCTCCAATCGAGCTCCAGGTTTTCCATGCTACTCTATGGTGGCAACTCCTAACTCCTGTGATACAGTTTGAGTTTCATGTATTAACGTTTTTGCTTTCTCTCCTCCTTGTGTCTCCCAGTTACTCGTGTTGGTCCCTGGGTCTGGTCTCTCAAGCTTTTACCGCTAAGCCATACCATTGCTCATACTCTGCCATCACTGTTTATTTATTTGCCTATGATCCTGTAAATAAATCTCCTTATCCAGCCATCTGGTATCTGTGTCTAAATGTTTAAACTCTGGTTCCTAAATACAACTCTTAACAGAAATAAACTTGCGTCTGGAAACAAAAAAACTGGATTGTGAGAAAATGATTGAGTGCACTGGTGAATTATTCAGGGTAAATACAGAAAGCATGTTTTTACTTTACTTGGTTGAATTTGCAAGTAAAGAATTGCAACTTGCAAATTTATCAATTATTTGTTACGAGGGTTTATGGCTAAAAGGTTAGCACATTTTTGGTCTGTAAATATATAAATAATACCGTATATGATAAAAAAATTCACACAAAAATTATTTAAAAAATTTTTGACTTTGGCCTGGAAACCTATGGCTGCAATTAATAATTTTGTTGTCAACAAATCTAGTGACTAAGTTTTTGTGTATGATGTTTTGTGTATGATGTGTTGAATATTTGTCACAAAAGGATAATAGTACAGAAGTTACCTTAATATATTCTTTAAGCAATTCTCCCAAATCACAGAATATACCTGTTAGCACATCTTTGTTGATGACCTCATGTTAGTCTTCTGTTTTGCAGTTAAACATAAAATCCATCCACCCATTATATCCATTATCGGGTTTATTATTAAGCTTTAGGTGTACTGTATATATCTGTACACCTGTATATATACAGGTCAATATTTTTACTTATACAGTACACCTAAAATGAAATTGACTATAATTCAAAATAGTTTATTACAATAGTCTATTTTTTTACTCAGTACATGGAAATTAAAGTAGATGGAAAATGTAATGTAGCTAAAGAATCATGTTGAAAAATGCATTTTAACAAGAAATTATACAACAGCAGTAGACATGAATTACTACTAACATGGGCCAATAAAGACACAGTGCAGTTACAATTAATTTTGAAATTATTACCACTTACAGAAACATCTTAATCTTAAAATATTATGCCATGAAGTAAAAACAATTAAACAGGATAACAGGGCTGTCTTGCTGATATTTTAACAAAGCACTCAGAAGCACCCTGTACACACTTGTGCCCATTGTGTTCATGCAGTTGTACTGCTGTGATAGCTTTTTACTTTACAAAACTAAGAGCAAAATGAAGTTGGTGCTCTGTCCAAAATATTCTAAAATACTAATATTTCATCAGATAAATGTATACCTACTCTTCAATGAATACAACATATTCAGACAGATCCAGAGCCTGCTACAACACAATGTCACAAATAATGTAATTCAATCTATCACCTTAATTGATGGTTGCATTGATCAGTTGCATTGATGTGCCACCCATTGCTAGATTAAATATCATGAAAGATATTATAAATAGTAGTTAATTTAATAAAGCAAATTTAAATAATCATAACCATAGCAACACATAATAGAACATGTGTTACTCCTACGACAGCCTGAAGGCTGAATGTCATCACTATTAAATGAATGCTTCAAGATGAGTACCACTTCTACCACTGTACTAATATTATATGTCACAGGGGTGTAGTGTAGTGGGGAAGCTTGGGGGAAACGGGAAGGTGACAGCGGAAATGGAAAGAAATGAACATATTTTCTAGAGGTTTCACTATGCAGGCTACAACTGAAAGTTTTAGTTTGACTTTGTAAATTAAGTAAATATTATTTAAGTAAGGGTGGCGCGGTGGCTTAGTGGTTATCACGTTTGCCTCTCAGCACTGGGATTCCCGGTTCGAATCCCCATCTGGGTGGAGTTTCCATGTTCTCCCCGTGTCCACGTGGTTTCCTCCGGGTTCTCCAGTTTCCTCCCACAGTCCAAAAACATGGATCACGTCAATTGAGTTCTCCAAATTGCCCCATATAGTGTGTGTATGTGTCTGTGTAAGTGTGTGCCCAGCGATGGACTGGCGCCCTGTCCTGGGTGTATCTGCCCAGCACCCGAAACATTCTCCCCTGGATGGGAATGGGGAACCTCCCCGCGACCCTAATATAAGACAAAGCGGAAGATAATGAATGAATGAATGAATTATTTAAGTACTTTTTTTTTTATAAGAGTTTACTAGTACTGTACATTTGTTTTATGATTTATTGTGCTACTTGCTGTATTTTTGTAATTGTTTATCTTCACATAAAGCCCTTGACACATCTCCTGGCATTCCAGAGGAAATGGGAATGGGTAAGGCAAGCAGAAGTTGCCAGCTTTAGTGTGGAGGAAGACAGCAACGTGGCATTGCTCATCATGGTGGACAACCTTGAGGCACAGAGATTGCTGATCACTAGAAATTGGTGATTTGCTGCTTTTGTAAGAGCATGAAAAAAAGAGCCAAAAAATATGACATACATTGGGGTAGTGTTAGCAAATTTATCACACAGCGCTGGGGATCCAGGTTTAATCAGCTAAGTTAGCACACCTTGACCTTGAAGTCTTTTTGCTTTATAATAAACATCGAATTTAAATTAATAAAAAAAAAGAAGAAGCATTCACCTCCACGAAAAAACGACAATCAGGATCTGGGTGAGCTAAAACAGGAGCCGACACAAAACGGGCTTTGAGGTCAGTGAACGCCTGCTCTGTACTCTGGTTCCAGTGAAGGTGCTTGGGTTTCCCCCGTTAAAGATTGGTGAGAGGTAAGGCCAAGGATCTGAAACCACAAATAAATTTACGGTAGAAGTTAGCAAATCTCAGAAAACGTTGTAATTCCTTGACAGTACTAGGTGCGGGCCACTCTACCACAGCCTGGACCTTACTCGGGTCCATCTGTAAACCCTTGGCAGAAACAATGTAGCCCAAAAATGATATATGTTGTTGGTGAAACTGACACTTATCAGCACGTAACATTAGCTGGTTTTGAAGCAGACGCCGAAGGACGGTTGGTAACATGATGACGATGTGTGGTAAGATCGGGTAAAAAGATCAGAATGTCATCAAGGTAGACTGGGACAAACTTCTCTTAAAAGTCCCATAAGACTTCATTAATAAATGCCTGAAAAATACCAGGAGCATTAGTAAGACCAAAAGGCATAACCAGGTACTCATACTGCCCAGAAGAGGTAAAAAAAAAAGCAGTCTTCCATTCATCGCCCTCTTGAATACGTACCAAATTATAAGCATTACGAAGGTGCAATTTAGAAAAAACAGTGGCTCTTTTTAACCTTTTTAAAACTTTTTAAACCTTTTTAACCTTTTTAAACCTGATTAAGCACCCAATAGTCAATACAGGGCCTCAATGAAGAATCCTTCTTGGGTAAAAAAAAAAATCCTGAATAATAAAGCGATTCCTCGATATATTCACGCATAGCCCTACTCTTAGCTTGAGTTAAGGGGTATGGACTTACACGAGGTAGTTTGACCCCTCAATAAGATCAATGGCACAATCTGATACACGGTGAGGAGGAAGCGTGGAAAGTGTGGAGAAACCAAATACCTGGGCCAGTTCCAAGTAGTCAGATGGGACTCCAGTAGGAAGCTCCAGAAGGGTTAGGTCCTTAGGCCTTTGACAAGACAATGTCAAACAAACAAATGGTCCAAAAAATGATCATTTTCACCACAATATAAACACAATCGTCCACAGATGCGACGACTCTTCTCACTAGCAGAAAGCTGAATAGACTCCACTTGCATAGGAGTATCCAAATCCGCTGAAGCGGTAGCTGCGGCCGTGGTGCGCGGAATCGAGGACTGTCCCTTCTTAGATTGCCAGAGTTGATCCAACAGAATAGTTGTAGTGAAGAGTTCGGAGAGAGACATGCCCTCAGTCTTAAAAAGTAGCTCCGCAACAAGCTCTTTCCTTAATCTCGAGCAGTAAGCTACCATAAGCGCCGGCTCATTCCAGCCGCTATGAGCCGCAAGCGTATGGAACTCCAGCGCGTAGTCAGCAACGGATCGGGTTCCTTGTTTAAGTTCAAAGGAGATCTCCAACCGCACGTCCCTTACGCGGGTGAAAAAACGTGCTGCGAAAACGTTCCAAAAACAGTGCGAAGTTGCTGGATTCGGCAGAACAAGTGTTCCAGAGAGCCGATCCCCAGTTACCAGCCCGGCCCCGTAAACGAGAGATGACGAAGGCGATCTTCTGTTCATCTGTAGCCGGGGACTATTGGCGAAGTAAAGAGAGCATTGTAGAAGGAACAGCTCACATACCTCTGGATCTCCATCATAACGCTCCGGTTCCGCTACAGGAAGAAGTCGGGGAAGATGTACAGGCTGCCGCGCTGGCTGCGACAGTGTTGGTAGAACTCCCGGCGTCTGGTGGAGCGGCGTTTTGAGAAAATACCTGTTCCAGTCGGATTTGCCGATCCATAAGCGCACTCATAGCAGAAGTAGGGGGTGACCGAAAACAGGAAACCGGAATCAGAATTCCGGTGACCTGGAGCGAGATCGAGTCTGCTCAAGACCGCCCACATAACCACCACCAGGTGAATCAGAAGAGACGCTAGAGAGAGCAGTTGTGACACTGACATGCCCAGCCACTTGCATTTAATGGGCAACTTTATAATTGAACAGATAAAGGATAACACTAACACAAACTCTGCAGCAACAAATGAGTTTATTGATCTGCTCATACCAGCACAACACAAATTAATACACTTATGGACTATTAACTGCACTTCATGATAAGTGCTTGTGGCTCTTCATAATAAATCAATGATCTTCTGAAAATAACTGAAACTTTTGAATGTTGTGAGTTGGTGTCTCCAGAGACTTGTTTGTTCAGCCAATCTCACAGATGATGGATTGTGATGAGATCTGGGAAATCTTTAAATTTAATCATTTTTCCTGATTCAAACATGTGTTGGTAGGAAGGTTTAACTTGGTGGTATAAATAAAGCTACCACAAGGCCAAAATAAACAGATGAACAGAACATAATTTTCTATTAAAAATGACAGAAAAGACATACCTTCTTTGAGTATAGTATCACTGTGTGTGTGCTATCCATTTAGTCATGTCAGACCCTAATAATCTATAGGCCAGTTTGCAATAAATAAAATCCATACAGTTTAATGGTAAATATTTTTATGAGGCAGGTCACCAGTCACATAGTTACAAATAAAAACAAATTAGTATCTCCAATTTAATTATCAGCATAACTTTTGAATGTGAAGAAAACCATAACACCTGGAGGAAACTTAGGCACAAGAAAAATATACAGAAAATTTGCATGTTTTTTTGTCAAAACCAGGTCACACTTTCTGTGAGGAAATTAGTGCCTACAGCTGCGCCTCTGTGCCACACTATGATGCCATTAAATTAATCATATTTAATAGACTATTTATAAATTTCAGTTAAATATTATATTCAAACTGTGTTTACTAAGCCATTGAAATAAGATGAGCACTTGCTTTTAGTTATTACAGGTGTAGTATGATCAAATTAAATGATTTCATTAAGTTTTTTTGATTATTAAGTTGATTGAAATGAAAGTTAAAGTAATCAATATTCTTATTAACAAATTATGCTATAGCTGAATGGGAAAATGGGTAAGTGTAAAGTGTACTAGAAGCTGCTCAGAGGCTAATGAATTACTAAAATGATTAATAATTTTTGCTTACAAGCACCACTGACTTTAATCCATGGTGTTGGTAAAACTGGCAATATGCACCAGCCTGCTCACTCTAACACCACCCCCCTTCATAGAAATTAATTTCAGTTTCAATTTACTTTATTGGTGTGTACAAGATACATATTTGCACTGCCTAAGTTCCTTGTCTGGCTCTTTTTCTTCCTTCTCCATTTCCTCCTTCTGGTGCAGTTGATGAAGTATTTGAGTAACTACTTCTGCTCTCAAACTGCTGCTGTAATTGTGTTAGAAAGATTGCCTGTGAAAATGTGCAATATGTCATGTAATTTATTTTGTAACAAGCTTAACAATGCAATTCATCCTGTAAAAATGAAACTCGCCAAATAAAGCTCAGAATAATGTCCCACAATCCTCTAGGTTAATCCCACCATACTCTAAAATTTAGAGTCTGGCAACACATTCTATTTAGTCAGTTTTGAAAAATTATTAAAAATTACTGTAGTACATTATTTACTGTGTTATATCAGTCTGTTTTTATGTTCCTTACATGGCCTTGTGACCAGTGTCCGGTTTATAGAGTGCACTGTGTACATTGTATTTATGCAGATCATACCATACCACTAGAAATACCAACCAAAAAAAACTTAAGTATAGATTAGGACAAAGGCCAATTACAAACCCTATTTCCAGAAAGGATGGGACACTTTCTAAATGTGAAATGAAACTTCGTAACAACCCCCCCCCCCCAAATGCCCTTTAATTCTTTGTGAAGATTAGAGTGCCATAAATTTGTCGCTGTCTTGCATAATAATTCGGTAGAGCAGACAGTGCCTCATGTAATTTTGGCACTACTAACTATAGAAGCATAACTAAAAGGTGCAGAAACTGCAAATTAATTAGTAAAGAGTTTCCCTAGAATAGCAGCATTTTCAGAAGTGACAATAATCTTACATTAATCTAACATTAATAATCTAAAGCATGACTTTGTGTCAGGTTGGGAGGGCTGGGCCACTCCCACCTGTCACCCGTGTTTTGGGTTTGGCCTCGTAGGGCTTCCGTAGGTAGGGCCCGATCCGCTCATACGGGGATTGGGTCCTACCTGATCACATTTGACCTGCCGGCGGTGTCTTAAGCACGTGGTTTCCCGTCGGCCGGCAGGTCAGCATTAGCTTAAGCAATAGCTTATGTTACTTCGGGTGTCTGCTGTTGTGTTTCGTTCGTTTATTCGGGCACGTTCCGCCGTGCTGTCAGCGGCGCCTTCCCGCCGATATATAATTTTGTTATTTTGCTCCCGGCACGTCCCGCCGTGCCTTCAGCGGCGTTCCCGCTGCCTTCTGTAAATAAATAGAGATTTGTTCGCTTACCTGGTCGTCTGGCTCGCTCCCTGCATCCGCACCGCGCTGTGCCGCTCTCTCCGGACAGCGCGCACCCGTATTGTGTGACAGAATGCTGACCTCAACACCGGGCGAAGTCCAGGATTCCTCTTCTGGGTAAGCGAGCGGTTTTTCTTTTCTTTCTCCGCGGTCGCGTTCCCCGGCGTTCGGTCCGCTCCTGCGGTTAGCATCGCTAGCCGCGTTAGCTTCGGCGCATCCTCCGGCTGCAGCCATCGGCTTCTGTATCCCGGCGTTAGCCCCGCCATTAGCCTCGCTTTTCGGCTGCAGCATCCCGGCTTCATTAATACGGCGCTAGCCAGACCAATAGCCTTTCCCCCACTGCAGCAATCGGCCACAGTAGCCTGGCGTTAGCCCCGCCTTCTCATCCCCGCTGCAGTGCTCGAGGTTGGAGGTTGGAGCGATGAGGGGAATCAACCGGGTCCCGGATTATGGGGAGATTGTGCTCCCTCTCTCTGCCCCGATTAAGCTCCCAGCACCCTGCGACGGGGTGGCTTTGAAGCCACTGCCGTATATTGTCGCCTGTCGCGGGGTGTTTGAACTGGTGACCAGTCGGGAGCTTTCTCCCGTCTCCTGGGACCTGCGCTGAGGTGGGCCGAGGGCCTGGTGGCCTCGGGGGACATCTGCCTCACCTCAGCGAGCCGATTCGAGGCGGCGCTCTTAGCCCGGTTTGCCCCGGGCTCAGATGGCCGCTCCGTCGGCGAGCACCTGGACGCGGTGAAGCGTCAACTTCCCCGCGGGCGAGTTGAGGGACGAGTTTTTTTCCGCTGCTAAGGATTCACTGCGTGATCCGCCGTACGAGCCTTACTGCTCCACGGATCACCCGCTCCGCGAGTTTATTCTCGCCGCTAAGGGCCCTTCGCGTTATGTTCCGCGCGATTCCCCGCGCTCACAAGGGGCCACAGCGCCGTCGCGCACATAAGGGGTCTCATCCTCCTCGCGCTCCTAAGCACTCACGGCGTCCCCGCATCCTCAAGGGGTCCCGTTCCCCTAGCACTCACATAGAGGAGCCACTCCACCGCACACACAAGGGGTCGTGTCATCCTCCTAGTACCCACAAGGGGTCTCGGCGCCCCCACATCCTTAAGGGGTCTCGCCACCCTCACAAAGGGTCTCGCCACCCTCACATGGAGGAGCCACGCCACTGCACACACAGAGGGTCATGTCCGCCTTGCGCTCTTAAGTGTTTGCGGCGCCCCAGCATCCTCAAGGGTTCTTACCCTCCTCGTACCCACAAGGGGTCTCGGCGCCCCCACATCCTTAAGGGGTCTCGCTGCCCTCATAAGGGGTCTCGCCCCTGCATCCTTAAGGGGTCTCGCCGCCCTCACAAAGGGTCTCGCTGCCCTCACATGGAGGAGCCACACCACCGCACACACAAGGGGTCTTGTCCTCCTCGCGCTCCTAAGCGCTTGCCGCCGCATCCTCAAGGGGCTTCAACCCCCTCGGATTCACAAGGGATCACGGCGCCCCCGCATTCTCAAGGGGTCTCGTCCCCCTCGCACCACTAGGGGTCACTTCACCCACACCCTCACACGGGTTCACGGCGCCTCCGCTCCCCCGGTCATGTCGTCCCCGCACCCGGTAGGGGCCGCCTCGCGTTCCTCGTGCCCCCTTTTGTTTTTTGTTTTTTCTCTCTCCCCGGGTGCCTTTGCCCCCCTGATTGTTTTGGGGGGGCGATATGTCAGGTTGGGAGGGCTGGGCCACTCCCACCTGTCACCTGTGTTTCGGGTTTGGCCTCGTAGGGCTTCCGTAGGTAGGGCCCGATCCGCTCGTACGGGGATTGGGTCCTACCTGATCACATGTGACCTGCCGGCGGTGTCTTAAGCACGTGGTTTCCCGTCGGCCGGCAGGTCAGCATTAGCTTAAGCAATAGCTTATGTTACTTCAGGTGTCTGCTGTTGTGTTTCGTTCGTTTATTCGGGCACGTTCCGCCGTGCTGTCAGCGGCGCCTTCCCGCCGATATATAATTTTGTTATTTTGCTCCCGGCACGTCCCACCGTGCCTTCAGCGGCGTTCCCGCTGCCTTCTGTAAATAAATAGAGATTTGTTCGCTTACCTGGTCGTCTGGCTCGCTCCCTGCATCCGCACCGCGCTGTGCCGCTCTCTCCGGACAGAGCGCACCCGTATTGTGTGACACTTTGTTGTTCAGCATCTTGATGGGATCGCATATTTCTTAACCTGTGAAGTTGCAAAGGTGGATAAATGCAATACAAGCAATATTTCTTTGTAAAGGAGAGATCTAAATTAATAGACACCCAGATTATTAACAGATGAACTGAGTCTAATTAGAGTCATCGAACAGTAATAGTTCAATAAACTTTAGCCTAAATGTACAACTGTATGGCTTAGGAAAGAACAGTGGAAACTGGTTTTATGTTTGCAAATAATTGATCCTAATGGGAGAATATAAAGAGCAAACAAAAGTCCCAGGACTGACCCAGGACTGTTGTGGAACAACATAGTTTATATTTGCAAGGTCAGAACAGTCATTGTTTACACAGATAAACTGATGGCAATCTGCCTGATAGATTTAAACCATTTGAGTACAGATCTAGTAATGCCCACTATTTTTCAAATTTGATCTATTTTCTCAGATGCTGCACTGAGATCTAATTAGATGAAAAAAGAGTTACAGTTATCATCTAAGAAGATTCAAAAACTTTTCAAAACTTTTTTTTAATGCTGTCTCTATGCTATAGTGACACCTAAAACATGACTGTTAAAGTTTAATAATATTATTAGCTTGAAGATGATCGTTGAACACAATTTTGTGAAAAAGTTTGGAGATAAATTTTACAGAATTTAATTATAGTTAGTAAATGAGCTCTTTTTCTGCCCATTGCTGTGTTTATGCTGTTCAACTCTTACACTATATGATTTTTTTAAACTTATTTTTAACTTACTTATTTTTTTTCACTGACTGTAGACTAAACCACAATAAAATAAAAAAAGCCAGTTAGGAGACAAAAAGGTCATCGCTATATATCAAAAAAAGAAAATCCATCTTTCACTATCTCTCACCTTGATATGAACCAAATTGTAAGCATCCTGCAAGTCCTGTTTAGAAAAAAAAAAACCTCAGCTTCTTTTAATCATTTTAAAGCAGAAGAAAGTAATGGAATGTAACCTTATTAAGGGTGCGAGGACTAGTACTTTTTGGGGAAAAAAAGAAACCTGAACAAACATGAAATTTGAATGACCAAATTAATAATGCCCTTAGCTAAACTCTACTGTGGAGTGTAATCTGCTGTGGAACAAGAACCTTGAAAACAGATTTAAAAGTAATTACTCACAAGAATGACTATAGTAAAAATAAACAAACTACAAAGATTGTAGTCCCAAGACTCAGGTAAACTGGAATTCATAATTAAGTGCTGTCTTTATTAGTAACCACTGTGCAGATAAACAGAAAAGCTGTGCTAAGAGATTAACAAGCTAAAAGAAAAAAAAAGACTGTATGCAAGTATAGTGTTTAGCTTTTTACATAGAGGCACACATCATAGACAATGTAAGTGACTGACACTGTGTTATATAAATGCATTTATATTTACATCCCGTTCTGTATGTGTGTATGAACATGTGTGAGTCCAAAAGTCTTAAATAACAGTAAAAAAAAAGTGGCTAGGTTTTTCGCTAGTCAATTTTTTAATTAAATAAGTTACTACAGAGAATGACTAAGAGTGAGAGCTGAGTCTCACTGATTCACTACAAAGTGAGCCTATGCTTTTGAGCATGACTATCACTACATGTTATTGCAAACAAAAATTGCATCAATATTCTGCATTTATTTAGCAATTTCACAAAGTGTGGAATAAATATTTGGCAGATTTGTGACTGAAAAATGGAGCCAGTAAAGCATTGTGTCTGGGCTTGTTACAAATATGTTGCCAGAGCATGCAAAGGATTTTCATACATTACACAATGACTACTTAAATGTTTAATGGTGGCAAGCCTGTTCCGCCTTCTTTAGAGTTACCTCTAATTTGTGTGCACGGTCTCTTCACTTGAATATTTGCTTGTGCTTTAACATAATTACTGCCACACATTTAAGTTCTTCATTTCAACCTTATTATTTGTGTTATCTCATTTAGGGTGTTATTGTTACCTTTTCTCATATTTCATCTCACCTGTGATTAATTATTTGCAGCATCAGTATGATACCCGATTGTGGCTGCCTGTGGTTTGCTTTAATCTTAGATGGCTCTACTCCTGCTTTTGCCTGTCTTTTGGTAGCTAATGCCATAATCAAATGCTATTTTAACATTTACTCTCAGCTGCCCATCTTATGTTTTCAGTTGTAATATGTAATTTTGATGCATTATATGTATGCAACACATAAAATTATATAGTTAAGACTAATTCCTTTCCTGCCTTGGCTCTTTGATTCATTAGCAGACCTGACAGTATAGGATGGCACTACATGGAGGTAACAGAATAACCACATCATGACCTCTTCTCTGTGATTCAGGAGCAGGGACATAGACTCCTTGGTTAACTGACAAAACTGTTTAAATTAAACATCACCACATATTGTCTTTGTCCATTAATGTCATTGACCACAGTGGAGAGATCGCACCATCTTCTAACCACTCTTCTATTGCACTTCCAATAGTCCAACAGAAACATTACAATGGTGACCAAAAATCTTGAAAAACCTTTTTAAGTGCTTTCTCTCTCTTCAGTGCACAAGGTAACACACCAGTCTCCAGTTTCAGATAGACAAAGGATTAGGTAATTAGGATTATTCATCTATGGAATCTACTAAACTAAAATCACCTTAAGCTGTCAGTAAGAAAGCTTCCTATGCAGGAGCATTTAAACTCACTTTCCGAACTTGACAGGAAGATTGCTGTTTAAAAAAGGATTCTAACTCAATTTTAGAACCAGTCGGATGAATGTTTTCCCAACAATGGGATTCAGACTACACTACGGAGTGAAAAGAAATGCTGCTCCCTAAGCTGTTTTGTTTTCTGAAAACAACTTTAGCATCGGGGGGCATAATGCTTTCAAAGGGGAAAGATTCAAATTCATTAAATGAGTGAACGGACCAAAGGAAACCTCTGAGGCAAAAATATTCAGACTTGCTTTCATAGTCTAACGATTCAGAGAAGAACGATATCTTCAAAGATTCATTAGCCACATTTTAACTGACACAATATGGCTCTCTGTGGAAACCAGCTTTGATGGACTCATCTTCATGTCAGCAATTGCCTTAGGATGTGACTTAAAGCAGACATTTCTCTATGATTGCAGCCTCGAAATCCCAAGCCATAGCAGAACAAGGGTTTTGGGTATTAAATGGGTCCTTGGCTAAAAACTTGTCCCAAGTATTTTATTTGTCATTCCACAATATAAAGTACAGTGCAACATATGTGGAACGAGACAGCGTTCCCCAGGAACAAGGTGCTACATATAACAGCTACTACACAACCAACATAAAGTGCACATGTGCAAACACAAGGATTACAATAAATACAGGACAATACATAGTACAGTAAACAATAAACATTTAAGTAATGGTACGAAGTAAACCCTGAGTTTGGTTATTGTAAACAGTTAACATTTAGTGGAGAGGTAACAGTGATGGTGAAATTGTTTAAGAGTCTGATGACGTGAGGAAAGAAACTGTTACGCAGTCTGGAAGTGTTGGCCCGGATGCTCCGGTACTTTTTTTCCAGAAGGCAGGAGTTCAAAGAGTGTGTTTGAGGGGTGAGTGTTGTCATCCACAAGGCTGGTTGCCTTGTTCTTGACGATCTCCACAGCGGAGCCATCGACGTTCAGTGGAGAGTGATCACGCCTTGTCAACAACCATCAACACGCCAAGTCAACAACCATCTCTTTGGTCTTGTCTAAGTTCAGAGACAGGTTGTTGGTTCTGCACCAGTCCATAAGCCGTTGTACTTCTTCTCTGTACACTGTCTCATCGTTCTTGCTGATGAGACCCACCACGGTCGTGTCGTCTGCGAACTTTATGATGTGGTTCGAGCTGTGCATTGGTGCACAGTCATAAGTCAGCAGAGTGAACAGCAGTGGACTGAGGACGCAGCCCTGAGGGGCCCCCGTACTGGTGGTGCTGGAGCTGTTTCGTCCGATCCGGACTGACTGCGGTCTCACGGTCAGAAAGTCCAAGATCCAGTTGCAGAGAGAGGTGTTGAGGGATGATTGTGTTGAATGCTGAGCTGAAATCGATGAACAGTATTCGAACATGTGTCTTTATTTTCTAGGTGGGTGAGTGCCAGGTGGTGGGTGGTGGATATGGCGTCATCTGTTGAGCAGTTTGGCCGGTATGCAAACTGCAGTGGATCCAGTGTAGGTGGCAGCAGGGTCTTGATGTGCCTCATGACAAGCCTCTCGAAGCACTTCATGATGATGGGAGTCAGTGCAACGGGGCGGTATTCGTTGAGGCAGGACACTGGAGACTTCTTCGGCACGGGGATGATGGTTGTAGCCTTGAGACACGTCGGGACGATGGCATAGTTCAGGGAGGTGTTGAAGATGTCGGTGAAGACATCTGTCAGCTGGTCCGCACATTCCCTGAGCGCTCTGCCAGAAATGTTGTCTGGTCCAGCAGCTTTTCGGGGGTTGATACTAGATACTAGTGATACTAGATCGGTGAGTTATGGACCTTAGACAGATCCAAAATAATTCCTGCATTCCAGAAGAAAGAGGAAATGTTGAAGTACAATTATGTTGCTGGGTGTAGATAGAGTTCATGAAATATTGGGGATCTATATTTTAAATATATGCCTTGTTGGACAACATGGTTCAATATAAGCTAATTGAATTCTAAAAGTATTTTTATGCTCTTATGCTTTTAAATGGCAGTATAGTGCAGACTTTGGGTTTATTCTGGCAACTTGAAAATGATTATTAAATAAATACAACACACATATATGTGCAAATAATATTATTATTATAATTTTATATATTATTAATTGCATATATATATATATATATTTTTATGCAATTTTTATATATATTTAATTGCATTTTTATAAACTTTTAGGACTTGTTTAAAATCTGATTAATTTTTAAGTCAGATGAATGAAAAAAAAATTGGAAAATCGAAAGGGTTTCCAAACTTTCAATTACCAAGGTTTGTGATTGAGACAAGCAGATATCCAAGCAAATATTGTGATGTCATAGAAGAAAAACTATATGTGTAGCAGCATGTCATAAGCAAACCCATGACAAATCACTTTACAACGATACCTTAAATGCAGGATTTAAACATTTTAAGCACCATTCAAAAGGTTCCTTATTAGAATTAAAATGTTGTGATTCACTGTGCCAAAAGCTGCAGCTAGGTCCAAATGCTCACCATGTTCAATGAGTTAAGCAGGTAAGGGTCCTTTCTGTTTAGTAAAAGTATTTTCTGTACGGGTCATGTGCATATATATAAGGTTCGTTGATATTGTTTGTTGATATTAGGTGTGCACTTGTCCTGTAATAATTTATATTGTGTTTGTTATGTTTAATATAACATAAACCTTTTAAAAGTTTTATTTGTCTCTTGTGGTTTTGTCTCACATGGTTTGGTCTAGCATGCCCACATATTTTTATAGCATGCTGTGCACGCATGAAGTTTTAAAACATTTTTAAAAATAATTTCTGCTATAAAATAATGTACACCATAGGGAACCGCATATCTTCTGCTTTATCCTCTACTAGGGTCGCGGAGGGTTCCCCATACCCATTCAGGGGAGAATGTTTCGGGTGTTGGGCAGATACACCCAGGACAGGGCGCCAATCTATCGCTGGGCACACACTCACTCACTAACTACTGAACTTGTGTTGTTCTCATTTGTAAGTCGCTTTGGACAAAAGTGTCTGCTAGAGGACTAAATATAAATGTATGTAATATATGTTTTTAGACTGTGGGAGGAAACAGGAGAACCCGGAGGAAACCCACACGGACACAGGGAGCGCATGGAAACTCCACCCAGATTGGGATTCGATCCGGGAATCCCTAGTGCTGAGAGAAGGTGCTAATCACTAAGCCACCGTGCCACCCCTAATTAAATCTAGTCGTATCAATTAAATTCTATTTATTTAACTCTGATTTATTAATTCCAGCATTTGCTAATTTTGTAACAGCAGTAAAAGAAATGTAACAGGAATGCAATTTAAATGAGTTATTGTAAATGTGTCTGCCCCCCTGCCAGTATTCTAGAAGCACACTCACCTTGGTTCTGCAGAGCACTAAACCTTTTCATTTAAATGACCCTGATTTAATTATGTGTGCTCAGTTGTTTTTTAACCATAATTTACAGTCTAACAAAGGTATGTTTTATGAATGCAGAGAAAAAATAATGAAAATCATGTAAATGAATGTGTGTAGTTGGGTGGGTGGTTGAGGGTTGGTATAAATTAAATAAAACACAAGGTTTTTATTTGATTTTATGTGACCAGCGCACTCATACATTAAAAATGTTTGCTTCTTGTAATAACAGCTGTAATGAACATCAGAATCAAGTTCTAGGCTGATGCTTTTAGAAACAGCACATACAATTTTCAATCTCTCTCTCTATGCTCTCTAAATTGAATCAGTGACTGCTTTTCTATTTTTTATTTCTAATTAAAAATTGCAATTATCCAGGCTTTGTGCATTTTTTCCCATACCCTTAGTGTATTATATACTTAAAATGTGGTCCATATCAGGTTTTTCCTTTGCTTTTATTTCAGTATGAACAGCTAGAAGACAATCTTAACAGCTGCTAGAAGAAATGTATAATGAAGTAGGCTGCTCCTTCCTCAAGCCTCCAGCACTTTATTTTTACCAAAAACATTATTGCCTGCTTTCCAACAGATGCCCATCATGGCTAAATGCCATTGCTTTTGAATTCAAACTCATTCCGTTTCACTAAAATTCAAACTAGGTAAAATGAAAAAGTAACACCTGTTTTGTGGATAACAGCTGTTCTGTGTACACTCGGCACAAATCCTTTTTCTGTGATCAGTTAACAAAACTAAGATAGATACCAGATGCTGCATGGTTCTAATAACTGCAGATGAATAAAATGTATAGCCAAAACATGAATATATGAAAAAAACATGAAACTAGTGAAAGATTTGTAAGCAGCAGTTTGATTTAATACCAGCTGACATAATATTTGCTTTGAGAATTTTTAAGGAGAAGTATAGCAAACGTTAGCGGGAGCAGCGCTGTGTGTTTGTAGAGCTAGATGCTTTTGATACAGTGCCAATAGAGGAGGAGCTGTGATATTGCGTGAGAAAATCTGGAATGGCAAAGAAAAATGTTAGGGTGGTACAGGATATGTATATGTACAGTGTGACAGCTGTGAAATGTAGAGCAGAAATGACAGATGGGTTTAAATCATAGTTGGGGCTACATTAAGAAATATTTTATTGTTTTTTTATTCCTGTCAGGTTCTGTTCGTTAGTACTAGGTTAATTGGGAACTATGGGAATTCAGTCCTGAGAAATGTAGTTTAAAAGGTTTCCACTGTGTTCTTGACCCCAACTGATTTCCTAAAATGTTTGTACAGATCACTGGGATGTCATTCTTCTATTTACTCTCTCTTGTTTCACAGTCCTTTAAAGGGAGAGGTGGGTACTGTTTATTCCTGAAACAGCAAGAATTTTGTCTGTCTCTTCTAAAAATCACAGGTTGGTGATTCAGAAAGCACTATTGTGTTTTTTTGGCAGTGTATTTGCCATCGTCTGTTTTTTTTTCTGATAATTTTCAATGTCCCGTTTAATGCTTTATTATTTTCTTGTAGCTTAAGTAGTCTGCTTCATTATTAATGGTCTGATATTAATGATATAAAGAATGCATCAGCAGGAATAGGACATTTATGTGACCTGTTGAAGTAGTTTGCATGGAAATTTTGAAAACCAATGACTCGGACAGGGCTGGCTTTGAATTTCATGATGAGTCAAGGCTTTTGCATGAATGATTAGCAGTACTGTTTTAGCCTTAGGTTGGCTTTTATCCAAAACAATATGTCAGTGAGGCAAGCAGACATCTGAGACATGTGAATCTAGGTGTCATTGGCATAGCATTTACAAGATAACTAATGGACTTGACTAGCAAAGCCCAAATAGGAAATTAAAATTTACTGTAAAAAGAGTAGGAGAATGAGTACTGAGCCCTGGGGCACCCCAGTATTATCATAATGAGAATTGGAAACCGTATTCCATCATGACACATGTAAGGTAGAGGATTAGAATCCTTCCAGAAATGCCTAGTTCACAGAGAGTGGACAGTAAAACGATACGTTGTATCGAAAGTTCAGAAAGTTCTTGCAGAATACGCACAGAGGACTGAGAAGATGAGTTGGTGCATTTTAACGATCATCCATTTACAGTATAACTGTCACTGTGTAATTACCACACTTAAAGCCGAACTGGTTGGACATAAAATGTTCACTTTTTATTCCAACCAGTGAAATTAACTGAAATGTTGACATCTGGTAGAACCATACATTTAATTGATTTGGATAAAAAATGTAATTTTAAGTTGATTTTGGTAATGTTTTTTAAACAGTGTCTGGTCTCAAAGTAGCCTAAACATAAACGTATAAAAGTTCAAGCAGAAGTGACAGTGGCAAGGACACTTTGAAAGGCAGTCAGTGTTACCATTAAAATACAATAGTAATATACAGATGTATGTATATGTTCAATAGTTTAGCCCAGCATAGCATATTAGATCTACAATAAATAAGCTAAGCAGTGTGGTCATTACATTCTGAGAATCTTTATATGACATAGGTGAAAATTAAATTGTTTAAAATTTAAAGTTTATTCACCGTAATATTTTGTAAGGATTGCAGACTCAAAAATTAAGTCTTAAGTTTTGTCTATCCATAGTCAAGATGAAAGTGCTCTAAGGTCATTGCTGTGCCATTTTTGTAGGGTTGAAGATGGGCAGTTGGTGTCTTGAAAGGAGACAACAATGAAAAGGAATAGTAAAACAGACCTGTTGGTTTTATATGATTTTGGTTGATCTATT
This sequence comes from Corydoras maculifer, assembly GCA_019802435.1. NCBI lineage: Eukaryota > Metazoa > Chordata > Actinopteri > Siluriformes > Callichthyidae > Corydoras > Corydoras maculifer. The sequence continues at coordinate 1,232,346 of JAFMOD010000374.1, forward strand.
TGAAATAGTCTGGTACCAATGGGGATTGAGGAGTAAAATACCAGTGTGAGTGCTAGGCTGAATAAGGAAAATATAAACTGGAGGGGGCAAGAGAAGGTGGGATCAAGGGTCAGTTTTTAGGAAAGAAGAAATTTGTAGATCTACATTTTAGAAATGGGTAAATGATGATTAATTTAAATTACCTATTAATGCAATCCAATAAGGGCTATATTGCATTCCATTGTGTGACATGGTAAATTTGCCAAAACAAATTAGAAAACATCATTACATTTTAATCAAGAAGAGCAGTGACATTGACATTGTATTATTACCATAAAGGTATGTAATTACAGACCAGTCACAAACCTCTGCCAAATATGGAGCATGGTCTGTGGAGCTGTAAAGACTACAGTTAAGACACATTATTCACAGATTACAAAAAACACATGGTACACATTGCTTGTAGAGTTCATTTGCAGTGTTTCCATTATCTACTAAACAGATCTGTTGCAGATTTGTTGTGAGAGGCTTATAATGGCTATGAAGATAACAAAAGTACATGTAGCTATAATGTCGGCAGCAACAGCCAATTTAGATCTGGCCTGCCCAGACTTTTATGTAGCTTTGTCACTGCTATATCTAGTGTAGTTTGGTAACTAGGGTTATGTCTTTGTGGCAGTTTCAAGCATTCGGTTGACAGTTTTTTAAGGATTTTGAAAAAATATTCTTCAACAAACTTACATTCCAGCTTAAATGATTTACTTGCTCATACAAATATGTTGCTATAAGCCCGACTTACTATAAAGATCAGAGTAATCGTTTGCCTGCCTCTCAATGTTGGGGATCCAGGTTTGGGTGGAGTTTTAATGTCCTCCACTTGTCTGCATGGGTTTTCTTCCACAGTCCTATTGCCCTAAATGGCTTCTATGTAAATTGGCTCTATATAATGTTTGCCCAGTGATAGATTGGTGCACTGTCCTGGGCGTATCTTCCCATCTCCTGAAACATGCTCCCTTGGATGGGCATGGAAAACCCCCGGTGACCCTAGTAGAGGATTAAGTGGAAGATAAATACATTTACAGACAGTCAATATTAATTTTTACAAAGTCTACTGCTTCAGTTTTTATAATGGCAATTTGCATATACTTCAGAATGTTATAAAGAGTGATCAGCATACCAGCATTTAATTGCAAAGTCAATATTTGCCTAGAAAATGAACTTTATCCACCAAAACTCATTTCAACTTCATTGCAGCCCTGCCTTAAAAGGACCAGTTAACATTGTTTCAGTGATTGCTCCATTACCACAGGTGTGGGTGTTGATGAGGACAGGGCTGGAGATCAATCTGTCATGATTAAGTAAGAATGACACCACTAGACACTTTAGGCTGGTGCTTGGCATCATTGTTTCTCTTCTGTTAACCATGGTTATCTCTAAAGAAACACATGCAGTCATCATTGCACTGCACAAAAATGGCCTAACAGGGAAGAGTATCGCAACTAGAAAGATTGCACCTCAGTCAACAATCTACCGCATCATCAAGAACTTCAAGGAGAGAGGTTCCATTGTTGCCAAAAAGGCTCCAGGGTGCCCAAGAAGGACCAGCAAGCGCCAAGACCGTCTCTTAAAAGTGTTTCAGCTGAGGGATCGGGCTACCAGCAGTGCAGAATTTGCTCAGGAATTGCAGCAGGCAGGTGTGAGTGCATCTGCACGCACTGTGAGGCGGAGACTTTTGGAGCAAGGCCTGGTCTCAAGGAGGGCAGCAAAGAAGCCACTTCTTTCATCAGAAAAAACATCAGGGACAGTCTGATATTCTGCAAAAGGTACAGGGAGTGGACTGCTGAGGACTGGGGTAAAGTCATTTTCTCTGATGAATCCCCTTTTCGATTATTTGGGACATCTGGAAAACAGCTTATTCGGAGAAGACGAGGTGAGCGCTACCACCAGTCTTGCCTCATGCCAACTGTAAAGCCTCCTGAAACCATTCATGTGTGGGGTTGCTTTTCAGCCAAGGGAATCGGCTCTCTCACAGTCTTGCCTAAAAACACAGCCATGAATAAAGAATGTCCTCCGAGAGAAACTTATCCCAACCATTCAAGAGCAGTTTAGTGATCAACAATACCTTTTCCAGCAAGATGGAGCACCTTGCCATAACGCAAAGGTGATAACTACAGGGCTCAGGGAACAAAACATTTTGGGTCCATGGCCTGAAAACTCTCCAGATCTTAATCCCATTGAGAACTTGTGGTCAATCATCAAGAAATGGGTGGAAAAACCTACACATTCTGACAAAAAGAAAGCATTGATTGTGCAAGAATGGACTGCTATCAGTCAGCATTTGATCCAGAAGTTGATTGAGAGCTTGCCACAGAGAATTGCAGAGGTCCTGAAGAAGAAGGGTCAACACTGCAAATATTGACTTGCTACATTAACTCATTCTAACTGTCAATAAAAGCTTTTGTTACTCATAATATGATTGCAATTATATTTCTGTATGTGATAAAAACATCTGACAAACACACATAAAAACCAGAGGGCAGCAGATCATGTGAATATATAATATTTGTGTCATTCTCAAAACTTTTGGCCATGACTGTACATTACATTTAGTCATTTAATCGCTTCTTTCACAGTGTTATTGTTTTTCATTATTAAAAGTTACTCATGTCATCTGTTGTGTGTTTGTAGTGTTCCATTGTTTTATTAAATCATTTATCATTTATTAAATAATGGTGTGCCCAGTGATAGATTGGCGCCCTGTCCTGGGTGTATCTGCCCAGCACCCAAAACGTTCTCCCCTGGATGGGCATGCAGCGACCCTAATATAGGATAAAGCGGAAGATAATGAATGAATGAATTAATAAATAATGGTGTTTATCAAATAATTAGTTTATAGTTTTATTTTTTTACACCGCACTGGTGGCAGATTTGAATTCATTAGTGCTGTGTTTCTGCATTGTAAAATCAGTATGTTTACGGTGACTATTAAAGAAATGCTAGCAATTAACACTATTTCTGTGTCCTACTAAGATGAAGCCCCATCTGTGTGCTAATTATTAATTATCACAATTATACTTTTTCAGTATTTAATCAATGATCCCAAACATCATTTATGAAAATATTTTTTTATATTTTACCTGTATTTCTTTTAAAGACATTAAACATTCTCTTGTACTTTCTACAACACCTTCTGCACAATGACACACTAATTTCAGTTACTTTATTTAGGTGTTTGTTCCAATTTCAAATTGCTTACCCTAAAATACATCTGGTTTATGAGCCAGCTATAGCATGCAAACAAAAGCTCTGGTTCATTAGCAGCTTTTGCAGTTAATAAGCCAAAATATAAACAACTGCATGCACACACATGCTTATACAGGCACATATTTTCAACAGATGGGTGGTACTTACTTACTTTTTTTATTATTCTTTATCTGTCCTACCATTTAACAACATTGTTTCTTTGTCAAAAATAAACAATGTTTTTTTCAGCATATGACCTAAGGTACATTTTATAGTTAAATTCAGTTCAATTAAACATAAAGTAGTAAAGGTAATACATACATTTGGCATTACATATGAGCATTGATATAATTGTGTGTCTATAATGTGTAATGTTTGCCTACCTCGATCAAAAGCGGCTGTGCAGAAGAAGCGCAGAGCCGCAGCGCCTAAACGCGTTGAAGGGAGCCAGGCACACAGGTAGCAGAACTAAAGGAATTTGTTAAAGTTGTAGGGACACCAAAAAACACAGAGGTATAACGTGAGCGAACATAAAACTACGACTTGCATGGAGGAAGGGGAACACTGGAAATAAATACACACAGACACCCGACCATGTGCACAAAACAAACCAATGAAAGGAAAGAGTTAATTAACTGAAATAACGACCATGAACGAAAGTTAATTAACTTAAAGAAGAACATAAGAACAGGTTCCCTAGGCATCTGTTACATAATGAACCTTGGTCTTTATAACTTTACTAAAAAGCTTTTCTCAAAAACACAGCTTTTTACATTATGCCTATTTAAAATTATTCTGTACTTTATTTTATAGCTGCAAATAGGCTTCTCTTCTATGAAAAACACCCTGAATCTATAAGAAAAGACCCAAACCTGAAGTATAGAGAGCTGGAGTTGGAGTTGGATATGGAGTTGGAGCGGCAAGTGCATGTAGGCAGAATGACAAAGATGCTGTGATGCATCTCTCTTTTCTTTATGTTCAGGTCTCGCCTCAGTCCAGCACACTTATATTATGTGTGTTATGTGTCAGAACTCTTCTTTTCCTATAAAGATGTTACCAGTAAAGTTTGCCACAGTGGATCATTTTTCCCCATCTCACCCTGTCCTAACTATCCTCCTCAGTTACTTCAACCAGCTAAATTTTATACATTTTATACATTATATATTTGTTTTGCCTTAGAATAAAGTGTATTTCTCATAAAGCAGAAAAGCTTTACATTGCGGAGAAACATGTTTTTATTTACTTTTGAGTGTTCAATTTCTATTTTAGTAAGATTTGGAAGATTATAACTTTTACAAACGATCCTTCTAATTGAGTGTCTGTTCCCAGCTCATGTGCTATATTTTTTAATAAACAAAGTTTCAGTATCAAAGATTTATTTGCCATAAGATTAAATGACAACAACAAATAGTTCTACTACGTCATAGTTTTTGTTTTTGCACCAAAACAATGGTTAAGGTTTTTATTATTTATTTTAAACTGTTATTCTACTGTATTTATATTGTGAATTTTGATGGGATATGCACCTGCAGATACTTGAATCATGTTTTTGACAGACACAAGTTCAGATACCTAATATTTGATTATTTAATACTTGATTTTTTTAATAATACTTGATACTTACTTAATAATACTTGATTATTTTTTGATGTGTGTGTGTGGGGAGGTGTTATGTGAATGTTGGAGAGGAATTGTCATTAAAAATAAAATTCCAAAGAATTGCATCAACCACTACCACAACCCCCTCCCACTGTTTGGTGGCTTTTAACAGCATGTCCTAACTTTCTATTTCTTCACCTTCCAGACAATACAGTATCTATGAAGCTCAGCTTCTCTAAGCTCTGTAGGGCACAGGTGAATAAGGGAGGTTCATTCATCCAGCACTGGTATCCATGGATACTCTGGGCTATGTGGCAAAAGCTGGCAGTGGGTGGTTGCCTTGATGCCATTTAAATGCTTTCACAATGCAGAGGTAAAACTCAGAGTGACACTAATGATCATGCCATCTTACACTGGGCTTAAAATGAGTAAATGATATATTCTCACAAAGAATCAGCCACAAATATTCTATTAGTACTGTCATTATAATGAAGTGGGAGCTGAATGAGAATCTTTTTAGGTATTATGCATTATATTTAATTATTTTAGTAATATTTATTAGTAGTATTTGCTTCTTGTTTTCTTTTAGATACAAAAATTCATTTGTCCTCTTTTTCAATCGCTTTCTATTTCACTTATTTTAATCATGGTCATAGAGCTGCTGGACGCTGTAAGGGCATCCAGAGGGGTGAAGAATATGAAGACAGTGAGATGTGGGGGAGATATGCAGGAGAAAAAAACAGATAGGTTTAATCTATTATCATTATTATGAATAATATTAATTCATTCATTCATTGATTATCTTCCGCTTTATCCTATATTAGGGTCGCGGGGGAGGGGGGGGGTTCCTCATGCCCATCCAGGGTAGAACTTTTCAGGCGCTGGGCAGATACACCCAGGACAGGGCGCCAATCTATCACTGGGCTGAATAATATTGCACTTGCTAATTGAATTAATAATTTTAATTATTAATTGAATATTACAATACACCTACAACTAATTTTTTTTTCATTCATTCATTATCTTCCGCTTATCCTCTATTAGGGTCGCGGTGGGGTTCCCCATGCCCATCCAGGGGAGAACATCTCGGGCGCTGGGCAGATAGACCCAGGACAGGGCGCCAATCCATCGCTGGGCACACACTCACTCACACAGACACACTCTAAACAGGGCAATTTTGAGAACTCAATTAACTTGATCCATGTTTTTGGACTGTGGGAGGAAACCGGAGAACCCGGAGGAA